>LPNX010080708.1:595627-655241 GCA_001517045.1 Pseudotsuga menziesii
ATTCTTTACAAATGAATAGAATTACTGAGAATAAAATACTGTACAAGGGAATAATTTTATTTATAACACATGCTACTGTCAGTAAAACAAATATTTCTTCTGATGATAGGTAAAGAAACAATCTATTATTCTGCAATCTCATCATACCATCTTTTTTTAATTTTACCCCTGTGCTGGAGTACAGTCTGGTAAACCCATATGTGGAAAAACACAGTGGGTCTTTATTCTTCATCAACAGATTCTATTACTGATAAACTAAAACACTCACATCACTAAACCATTTAAATAACTACTAACATAACATCCAACCATTCACAGTTACTAAAACAAAGACAGTTAGGTGACAGAACCTGCTTAAGCTTTGGACAACAACAGCAATGGGAGGCCGTTCCTCCCTACCAACTCCTGAAGAGCGCTCAAATAGCGACTCCTCAGGACCCCTGAGCTTGCTCTGGTCACCCTGGCTGGAACTAGGTGCAGCAATAGTCAGATACCAGTCTTCAAACTCAGTATTAATCCAGAACTTATCAGTAAGTTCTCCCAGCTAACAAGCTGTAATAAACCAAGTTACTGCAGCATTCCTCTCATAACAACTTCCTTACTGTTTTTCCCTCTTTCCTCAATGAATTTCCTGAATATCATTCACCTGAATGAATTCTCTCTAGAAAATATCTGAGCACCTCAGCTCTATTCATTGGGTACTTTTAAAAGATTGCCTAGGTCTTTTTGGGTTAGTTGTCATTTAATGAGCCACCTGCTCTGATCCCACTTTCTTGGGGGATCATGACCCCAAATATAGGGAAGTTGCCACCTGCAACTTAGGAAGTGTTTGAGGATGCTGCCACTTGTCTTTTGCCCTCCACCTAGTTCCATCCACCAGTTTGACCAGTAACCTATTTTTAACAACTCTCCCATGCTGTTGTCTCCACAATTTATTTATTAATAATAAAATATTCTGAATTACATTCCACTTCTGTTGACTCTGCTGAGTCATCAGTTCCTACTTAGCATTAAATTTAACATAATGTCTCAGGAATATAATTAAAACAATTAACATTATTTTACAAAATTGGGGTATGTGACATACTCAAACTCTTCACCATGAGTATAAACAAAAATGGAGATAGAGGATCCCCTTGTCTGATACCCCTGGATGGTTTGAAAGTTCTAGTCGGGGCACCATTCAAAAGAATAGAGAAGAATGTCGTTGAAGTAATATTCATTATCCAATGTATCCAATCTTGATGAAACCCATAGGCCTTTAACATTTATGCCATGAATTTCCAACTTAATGTGTCATGGGCTTTCGAAATGTCTAGTTTCAATAGCATACCTGGTTTTTTGGATGCCTTCAGCGAGTGTATAGCCTCATGAACCAAGATGACACCATCCAGGATCTGTCGGCCTTCAACGAACCCTGACTAGTCATGGGTGTGACACCGCAAATTTGACCCCGTTTTCATTAAATGTATAGATGTAAATATTGTATTTAATCATGGTGTGGAGCTTGGAAAGGCCCCACTATTGATTTAGTGTTTTATGTTTTGGCAATTAAAATCAATGCTGATGGTTATCGTGCTAGTCGATGGCACAATATATTTTGGACATCATGTAAATATGCAATTTAATTAAAACACCCACAACCAGCTATGTGAATGCAACATTAAAGAGATGGGGGCATGATTTCCTAAGGAATAGGGAGGGAAATAATTCAAACCCTTGAGCCAATAGGGTAAAGCCAAATGTCAAAGGGAGAACCCATAAGACTGTCAACTACCCATTTTGTCTTTCATGCCCAATCATTTATTTTTGCCATAAATTGGTTGAGTTAGTTAATGCATAGGGATGGGAAGAGTATGGCAGTCAAATTCGAATTGGAGGAGTCATCAGATTTTGGAAAACATGTTTTGACTCCTTGGGCAAGTAAAACCACACAAACGCATGCCCATTCCATTATGCATTCACATCCTCCTCTTCCTCACGTTTTTGGGAGCTCTTGGGCGTTTTTTCTCACATTTGGAGCAGTTACCTTTGTTTTCCCCATGGTTGGAAAGTTGTTTTGTTAATGTTCAGTGGATGGGATCTCTCCTCGACGTTTTTTTGTTGTTCCCTCCTTCACACGGTTGGGGAATTTTGTTTTTGGCATTGCACAGTCAATGGGATAGTAGATCCACGAATTGGGGGATTGAAGGGGTCATTTTTTTTCCACGAGAAGCCGATAGAATGTTTCTGAAATGATTTCTCATCCTGGGTCGTTTTTCCCCATTCACCATTATTGAATTTGGTTTCCATGATGTTTTTGTCCATGCCCGGAACTTGTATCTTGTTGTTCTATAAATCCTGTGTTTTGGTTTAAACTGGTTTGGAGTGGAAGAGGGAAGAACTAGCTTAATAAGCCTAGTGTAGAAAGGAACCACACAGAGAGATCAAGAGGGGCCAGTTATTCTTTCTTGCACACCCTGAAGAGAACTGAAAGGGAAGGCATAGCCTGAGGGACTGTGTCGTAGAGAAGGGGGTGCTTCTTTGTGTTGGATATGTAGGAGTTGGGGAAAACAAGCTAGATCTTCTGTAGGTGTCCATAGCTCTGAGTTTGAGCTCACTATATTAGCAATTCAACCTTCCACCTCGTTAGCAGCCTGATAAACCCAAATGTAGTTTTGGCTTGGCTGAATTTTGATATGTCTTTGGCTATGTGTGATCCTGTTGTAGTTCCCTTATTCCTTGTGGGAATCATGCCCAGCTCGGGGGTGGCAGTGATGCTGAGAGATTGATGAGAACATTGGCCTATAGTTTGGTGGAACGTAGCAGTGACATAGATGGTTGCGGGACAACTCATGTTCAAGATAAGTATTTCTTGTTATTTAACCTCTGCAATTGTATTTGTTTTAATGAATTATATGAACATGTTGAATGCTTTGGTGATTGTATTTGCTTCCATTGTAGATTACATTTCATTATGTATCTGTGATGTTTTATGCTCAATGCATTTCTTTTATTATGTTCACAGGTCTAGATTTCCCGGCTAAATGATAGCAGCAATAGCATGTGGTCGTGTCCTCTCGGACGGGAGGGGACATGACAACGAATTTTTGCAAGACCTCATTTTTGTTCATTTGTGACCTACCTCGGGATATGTCTGGTAATTTTCCTAATATCCTCAAGCCTATCTGGGCGGTCCTCCTTCATGATTGTTTCAAAATGCTGCACTAACTCCTCTTCTGCCTCCTCTCTGTTCTCAACATAGTTCCCATTGTCTTTTTTTAATCTCATGAGCTTATCCTTCTGACGATTCTGAATCACTAAGTGATGAAAAAGCTTTTTATTTCTCTCCCCTTCCTTAAGCCACTAGTTTCTAGACTTTTGTTTCCAATAGATCTCTTCTTGACGATCACGCTCGTTTAGCTGATATGGGATTCTTTGTTTTATTTACTTGAGATCGTCACTGTACCTGATATCCATTTCCTCGCTCTAAAGCTTTTCTAATTTAATCCTAAGAATCTTCTTGTCTTGGAAGATGTCCCCAAACTCCTCTTTATTCCATGTATAGAGTTTAGCTTTTTTACTTTTTCAGTTTTTGTTGGAACTAGTACATACGTGTCCACCTAGGTTGTTCCATTTATTCCCACCATTTACTGATAAGAACCTTGAAACACTTATGTTCAAGCCATAACTATTCAAACCGCAAAGGATGCCTCATGGTTGTGTTAGGATTATGATCCTCACTTGTCCAATTTGGTCAATTCTTCCTAATTTAGGAGTCTTCTTATTCATTATTGAGTCACTAGTACCATTGGGTCCACTTGGGCTAATGAGGCCACTTGTACCAGTCACTAGAGTGTGGGGAACACTAATTGAGGCTAACCATCACTGACTGCACTTGCATGCATCAGTTTAGCCGCCTCCTAGACTAATCACTACAATTTAGGAGCCATTGGGAGTGTCGGCACCAACCTCATTCAGTTGAGTTCAGTTGGTGACTAGTCAAGCCTATTTATGAGTCAGTTACATCCAGTTACAATCAATTATACTAGTTTAACTGATTCTAACTGATATAAAAGCCATTGATTTAGACAACTGGAGCTAACTTTTTTTTTTAACAAGAATGGGTAAGTGGTAATTGTATTAAAAAAGAAGAAGAAAATTACAGTAGCAGATTTATGAATTGAATCCATAGGACTTCAAAAACCATAATATATTTTTCTTCCCTTACAAAATTAATATTATCTTGAAATAGTCTGAATCTGAGATGGTTATAAATTCTTACAAATTTACTAGTTAGGCTCCAATAGTGATTTAGACATGTCCAGTTATCCATACAATTAGACTAAGTCAATCAATTCGAATTTCCTCTCATGTATTCGAATTGTTTGGTTATTAATACCAGTGTATTACATTGTAAACATTATCCAGATTGTATCCATTTTTACTTTTGATTAATGAAAGTATATACATCTGCAAATCACTCTTGCACTGTTTCATATCATATTTTGAGTAAAATTGCTTGTGTAATCTTCTTGTGAGTTTTTCCTTGGTTCATAGATTCCCGTGAGCTCAATTTTAATATGGTATCAGAGCCTCAGCGAGACAAGGCAATCCTTATTCTACAGATTTCATGTTGGATCAATGAAAAAATTTGAGCAAAAGAACTCAAAAAATTCCAGTTCTGCACCAGAAGCGGAGAGTTTACCACATAATTTCTGGGTAAGGAAATTGTTGACCAAGCTTGCTTGATTGGCTAAGCCGGGTGTAATGAAAACTACAAAAGTGTAGGTTGTTCGACCTTACTTTGGTCTTTTTGTGTAATTGTAGGTACAACTTCAGATGGATTTGAAATAATCAATTCCTCTTCTTACTCAATCCACAAGATATTCAGAATGGAAGTTGAAGATGATTTCTTCTCTAAAGAGACAAGATCTCTATGAGGTGTCTATTGGACTTGGTAAAGAGTCTTATGAGAATGAGAATGACTGGATGAATGACGGTGATGGAGCTTTTGGAGCAATATGTCTGTCCCTTTCTCCAAGCTTACGCTACCTTATTAAATCTACTGAATACCCAAATGATCTTTGGACAAAATTGGATAGAACATTTGGCAAGCACAATGATGATCATTATAGCACTTTGGAGAACACACCCAGCACCACAAGAGTTCTTGATTCAAAATTCTTGACCTCTACTCTCTCTGATGAATTTGTTCAAGATGAAGAAGAAGTAGAATCTTCCACACAGTCAATTCAAATTGAAGAAAGCCTCCTTGCAGTGACTCCTTCTCCTGTTGCTCCAGAAGTTTATGAGATCTTTGATATCTCATCTTCTCATATGGTTGATATAGAAGAAGACATTCGAATCTCTGATATTGAAGGAAAAACTCTGTTGCACTTCTATGCAAACATTATCCACTGATTCTCCTTTAAATTTTGTGCAAAATTTGCAATTGATTGCTTCCGAAAGTGAAGAGGAATTTGATTTCTCTCCCTCTAATGTTGTTGCTGGTGTGCAAATAAGAAATACCTTGGATATTTTGGAAAAAATATCAGATTGTAGGAGTGATCCATTCGCTCTCCTTGATCTATATATTCTAGCAACTTCCTACAGGATTGCATGCACCAATATTTAGAATTTTGAAGAAAGAGAAAACTGTGCATCTACCGTCTCGGTAGACCACACTTTTGGATCTGATATGATCTTATTTGGATCTGATCTAATATTATTTGGTTCAAATTTTAAGTTCCAAGAGCCTTCAGTCATGCTTGTAGATGGTCTCATCAATTTTGGTGTGACAAATCAAGTACCGCAAGTCTTCTTCAAACTTGCTGCTAGGGATTTGATGTTAGTTTCCTCTTATGAAGTTGATGATATTATATTTTGTGATTCATTGCTTATTTCTGAAGCTATATCAAATTATGGAGCTCAAGCATTTGCTCTCCACAGTCCCATGGTTTCTCTACCTTTTATCACATGCTCATCTCCTCACAGAACTAGTAAAGAGGAAGACATTCTGCATTCACCTGGACACTTGCTCCTAACACTTGGAACTGATATTACCTCACATGGTTTGTTGTTCAAGGCTGCAATATATCAGTTGCTTGGGTGTTCCTCAGATGATTCAAATTCTCAAACACTTTTTCTCTTTTATCAGTTGATTTCAGTTGCTCTACATGGGTCCAGTTTTCATCCAGCAGCTGTCTATATTTTTTATTTAGTTGAGCATATTCTTCTTCTTCCAAAGAGGAAGATTCCTCCAGACATAATCATTTAGTTTGGATGGAGAAGTTCACATGCCATGCCCTACGATACTTGTACACAAAATAACAAGCTTGAATCTTGATTCTACCTGCTTAGTTTGAGGGGGGGTATTTTTGCCATGAGCTTTTTCCCCGTTTCATTATTTGTATTAAGCAATTACCTTTTTAGTTGTAATGGGTGACCTTTGGTCTTAATTACCAGAGCCCACATATTGTCCAAGTTAGCATTCAGCAGGGGTGTTAGGAATATAATCCTCACTTGTCCAATTTGGCCAATTCTTCCTACTTTAGGGGTCTTCTTAATCATTATTGAGTCACTAGTACCATTGGGTACACTTGGCATAATGGGGCCACCTATACCAGTCACTAGAGTGCAGGGAACACTAATTCAGGCTAATTGCCACTGAGTGCACTTGCATGCATTAGTTTAACCGCCTCCTAGGCCAATCCCTACAATTTAGGAGCCACTGGGAGTGCTGACACCAACCTCCTTCAGTTGAGTTCAGTTGGTGACTAGTCAATCCTAGTTATGAGTCAGTTACATCCAGTTGCATTCAATTACATTCAGTTAGATTCAGTTAGACTAGTTTAATTGATTCTAAGTGATTGAGACACTGATTTAGACAACTGGAGCTAACTAGTTAGGCTCCGATAGTGATTTAGACATGTCTAGTTATCCATACAGTTAGACTGAGTCAACCAATTTGACTTTCCTCTCACGTATTTGAATTGTCTGGTTATTAATACCAGTGTATTACATTGTAAACATTATCCAGATTGTATCCATTTTTACTTTTGATTAATGAAAGCATATACAACTGCAAATCATTATTGCACTGTTTCATATCATATTTTGAGTAAAATTGCTTGTGTAATATTCTTGTGAGTTTTGCCTTGGTTCATAGATTCATGTGAGCTCAATTTTAATAGGTTGGTCTCCCGTCATCCCAGATCAAACTAATAGGCCAGTGGTATGAGCCTGCTGAAGGAGGAACCTTAGCATTCACCTCCTTAGCATATTCAATCATTGCCTCAGAAATAATAAAACGGTATAATCTTGAATCCACGTGGTGTTCCCCTCCTCTATGGTTGTTCGAGGTGTACCAACCATTCTGCGTTTCTACATCTATCAAATGCCTCTCCTGAATTAAGTTATTGAAGGCCGTATTTGTGGCTTCCAAAGTCCTTTTACCTCCCTTCTTTTATGTTAGGGAGGTAATCAAATTGAAGTCTTCCCCGAGGAGCCAACATTGATTTTCCAGCTCTTGCACCTCCTTATCCAAAGATGACTGGAAAGTTGATTTATGAGTTGGGATGCTAGGACCATACACATTAGTGATTGTTCCTCTAGCCTCTGATCTAATTACCCAAAAGTATGGACTGATAGACCATCGTGTTTCCCTGAATTTACCGAGATGAAGCGTTTCAGTCCGCCAGATCACTGCTAAACCTCCAGTCACCCCTCGGGCATCAATTGCTACAACTAGAATCCCACCCCAAAACTTACCTTTTATTGTCTACAAATATTTCGAACTGCATTTTGCTTCTTGCAGAAACAAAACATAAGGTTTCTCATTTGATAACTTGTTTTGAAGGGTCCTCATTTTTCTAGGGTTATTGACCCCTCGAATGTTCCAAGTGATCACTTTCATTAAGAACTTATGTTAACTTCTGTAAAAGCTGATTTTATCGTCGGGTACTGACTTGATTCTATCAGCCTTGTGCCTATCTCTAATATTCTCTACGTATTCATCTTTCGGCCCCTCTTTTCTCCTTCCTTCGATTGCTTACTCTTGTTACCCTTTAAAGGCTCTTTAGTGATGCCAAGCTGCAGGGAAGCTCTCGTCCTCATAATTTCCTGATGGAGGAGTTCCAACTGCCTCTGGAACACATAAGCTTGTCCTTTATTACTGCATTCCTTCTCTATCTCATCCAGATCTAATTTGCCTAGGTCCGTATCTTCAGCTTCGTCGGTTGTGTCTTCTTCCATATCAACCCTTGTTTCGTCCTGCTAAATCATTCCTTCCTTTGTGAGGGTTTGACTTCCCTCCTTGAACTGGGGATCCGTGGCCTTGTTTACCAAATCCTCTTCCTTAGTATCATGTTCACCAAAGATATCATACCTATTATCTAATTGCTTCTTTTTTTCCCCGCTCTGCTTTGGTTGAGATGGGTTGGGATTCCTTTTCCCCTATCTTTTGTGATGATGACCCTTAGTGAACCTGTCACTATCCTTCCCCTTTTTCTTTTTCTTTCTAATCGGGAGTAGGAGTAACCGTGGGCCTTAAGGTTGGGAAATATCTACTCAGGTGTCCGTAGTCATGGCATTGCCGGCACCGAAACGAAAGTTGTTCATAATCCAGGGGATGTAGCCAATCCTCATCTTCCCATGATAGGTTGATTTCCTCAGGCAGTTATCGTGATAGATCCATATAGACGCATATCCGAGCATAGGTGGTATATCGTTGAATCTTTGTCTGATTTGAAGAATTCACAAACTTCCCAAGAGAATTCCCAATGGCCTCTAGCATTTCCGCCTCCCAATACTCACATGGAAGCGAATATAATCGGATCCAAACGGGTGCAATACTCAAATCTTTCGTGTCTAGGTTGAACCTCTCATTCCATAGCATTAGAAAAAGGCCTACATAATAGAAGAAGTAAGGTCCCCCCATCAAAACCCTGTCCCGATATTCAATATTGAAAAACATTATGGTGAAGAAACCCTTGGCTCCCAGATGTAAGTCATAGTTCCCTTTCAGGTTCCATGTTCCTTTGATCCACCTGAGCAAATCCATTTCCTTTGGCCAAATGCCAATGAATTTCCTAATTAGGGATTTTTCCTTCCATTGTCCTATTCTCTCCCTCATCTTCTTAGAAGTGATCTATAAGGAAGGGTTTTCCGCGGATCAGGGTAGACAACGCCCCCTCATCATTTTCATCCATTCTCCTTCATCTTTTCCTTGATAGGGTCTAGATCTAGTATATTTTTGTCCTTGTCCTAAGACCGACCAGCACGATCCTGTGATAGGGAGGGGGTTTCTCCCCCCCTCCGGGTGAGCTCATCTCCTCACCGCTCAGAAACCGCCTTCGGATCTGCCTACGCGGCGGTCACACTAGGGCTAGCTCCCGCGCCTACCAAACTCGCTAGCTCCTACTCCTACCAAACTAGCTCATAAAGACCCCAAAAAAATGTTATGTTATTAAATGGGATTTCTTGATTTAATCATGTCCTTCTATTCAACCTCTAGGATGGACATCGTCCCCTATAAATCAATGTTTCTCCATTTATGTTTTGACCCAGGAATCACTAATATTTATGTGGTTGAATCGCTTGATATTAATGAATGTTTTCAAGACATTTCCATATTAATATTTGTAATGTTTATTTCAATATTTAAGAAGATGTTTCATGTAATATGTTTTTTCATTTAGTAATTTGTTTTATTATGTAACTTCGTAATATGCTTTATATTTTAAATGCACCTTGTATGTCATTTCATAAATGTATTTGGTATGTCATCTCATTCACTTTCGTTTTATATATATATATACACCTTGTGTTTCGTTATTAAGCTTTTTTTGTAAAATGTAAGTGAGGAATGGGTTTTGGGTGTAGGAATTAAGCCTTATCTTGTTTAATTAAATTAAATTAGTTATTTTTATCTTTGTTTTATTCGCATTTTATAGTTTAGTTTAATTTTTTTATGTTTCTTTATGTTTCTTTATTTTTATTTTTAGTTAATTGTTAATGGATGATTAAAGGCTTAACTCAAGAGATATGGTCTCTTCATGTCGGGATTCATCCTAAGGTGTTAGTCCATTTTAGTTCGTTTGTTTTATTTGTTTGTTTTATCTTTGCATTGAAGTGTGCGCTAGCCAACATTAGGTTAGTTTAGGCTTCAATCCTGTACATATAGTGCCAACACCTCTAAGTTTACGACCCCCAGTTAAAAATTTAATGTTCAATTATTAGTGTATATATTTTTACCGACATTTCCACCTAGTAGAAAGTTCCTGCACTAAGAAGGCTTATTAGAAGGTTCTACCTACTAGAAAAATCCTTCACTAGAAACTATATATAGGAATAGAAGCAATGCCACAAGATGTCTTGTGAAGTATTTTGTATTTGGAGCTTAGCTTCTTTTGGAGGTTTCCCCTTTGAAGAAGCAAGTGAACATTTCTTTCAGCAATAAAAGTATTTCTCTTGTGATATTTTGTTATCTAAGATTGTCTCTTGTTATGGTAATTATGTCCTTTCATTGTGAAATCTTTCTTTATTATGTTATTTATGCTATGAATTTCCAATTCCGCGATTAAGGTACATAACATGTAGAGCATTCCCATCCCTCCAAACACCTCCATTGTTTTGATCAGACCAAAATTCTAGCCTCCACCTCCAATTACCCTTCATGCCTCATCAGAGAGATTCTTGAAATATAAAAATATCTTAACAACCTTAATTGGGAGGATGGCTACAAATTGAGTGAATATTGGAAACCCTTAATCCATAGTCTTGTTCATTAATGCCTTTCCCTTATGCCCCTTTTCTAGTCCTTTCTCTCCATCTTCTCTTTCCATCCATATCATCCATTCTCCTCGTTGTTCTGTAATCTCCTTTTATGTTATTACATTTTTCTTATATATTAATTTGATTTCTATACTCTTTCGAAGAAGTCACCCTTTACTCCATTCTTTGTAATTAGAGTTTGATTTCCTGAGTTTTCATTTCTCCAATATCCTTCTCAAACCCATGTTAAGCTGATTATATCCAAAATCTCTTTGTTTTATGTGATAATAAATAACAATAATAATAATATATTTTTAAGGTCACAACCAAGCCATGCACTAATTTGGTGTATGAGTCCCCCTTATTTGTGGGATAAGGGACCTCACTCCGTCTAACTATGTAACTGCTAAAGTCTACAGAAGTGTACATACCCTACCTCCCTCCATATTTTAATCTATGACCTCTTAGGAGGAAGCACATATTCTTAACTATAAGCCCCACTCAAGCTGTATGTTTCACCAAGCTTGCTTCATCTCATCCGCTATTACCCTAATAGAGAAACCTTTTATTTGTTTTTAATTTCACCCATCCTAAAAGATTATCTATATTTAAATTTATTACTTTTAGTTTTACCTCCATCATTTTTTTTCAATGTGGTTCACAACCCTGGAGGAGTTATGTTGGACCTAGGAAAGTGCACAAGAGTTTTGATTAGAAGTTAGAAGAATCTAGTTGCAAGGCGAACAAGGTTGCGACGGAAAAAGAGAGAGTAAGTTGAATACGAGAATTCAACTTGTTTTTAGGAAACACTAAATGTAAACAATGAGTTATGTTAGACAAGTAGTCTATTTTTGGGAATGGGCATGAATGTAAACAAGGCCGATAGAGCCATTATAAATGTAAAGGGATTTCTTGGGTTAGTTAGAAGAACTAGTCGACGGTTAGAAGAAGAGTCGTGGAAAAGTATGTAAGGTCGATGTTGGGCCTAGGGAAAGGAAAGTAGAATTCACTTAGAATTCTGCCTAAGTATGGAGAAGAGCTAAAGAAGAAGAGAAATGAGTTGTGATAGAAGCAACGATAAGAAATAAGAGGAGAAAGTAGTTGCGACAGAAGCAGCGACAGGAAATATGAGGAGAAAGTAGTTGCAACAAAAGCAGCGACAGGAAGGAAGAAGAAGGAAAATGTGCGATAGAAGAGGAAGCCGCGACAGAAGGAAGGAATACGATAAGGGAAGATGTGACGAAATAACAGTACTAGAAGGCGTGTAAGTGGCATAACGGCTAGAAAATGACAGTAAGACATAACGGTTAGAGAGGGGCAAGCCATAAAGATCGTGGGTACGAGTTTGGCTAGAGAAGGCGACAGCCACACGTATGAAAGTCTCTTTGTAAGTCAGGTTGTTAGTACCTACTATTAGGTGTTACTAGAATAGGAAATACAACATGTTGGCTAAGTATAGGAAGTTGGCTGAGAAAGCGACAGGTAAAGAGTTTGTAACAAGTCTGTAAAAGAGTCTACAAAAGAAGGAACCCAAGTTGTATGCGGGTTAGCTTCTCTAATGTTAGCTATTTACTGTTAGACTATTATTTTCTCTGTATTTGGTTGTCTATTAGTGTTTTCTAAGTGCTTATGAGTAGAAGAATCTGGAGCTGAGTGAGTAGAAGTGTAGGAGAAGTTGGTTCGATTAGTATAATTGAGTAGAGAGAGGGCAGAAGATAATATTAGAGAGCATGAAAGGAAGAAATATTCTATAAATATAAAGAAGAATATATGGAACATAGTCTGCAGCTTAGTGCGCAGACAAAAGGTGTATATATTTCTCATGCGAGATGAAGAGCACCTTTGTGGTTTTTGCCTGGATGGGTTTCCATGTTAGATTCTGTGTATATGCATGGATGTTGAATGTGTTTGAAGTTACCTCTATAAATGTTGCATTGAATGAATGCTTATAGATTTGCTTATGAATGAATAGAGGTATATCAGTCGCATTGTATTAGTTGAATATGATTATGCTGCACAAAGGTTGTTGTTATATTAGTTGCATAAGAAAAGTTGGATCACAGTCTAACTGTTCATAATAAGCATCAATAATCGACCCACAGGCTTAGTTGAGTGCCTTGGTAAGGGACCGAGGTACTAGAAATCCCCCACCAAACTACGGAAACTTGGTTCTAGAAGTTACCCATAGAAAGATATATCAGGTGAGACTGCATCTGCGTCACAAGTGTTCTCGACTGATATTTACTCTGTCGGGTCGATATCTTGGGCTTTGTTGTGCTAAGCAGAAGGGATTGAACCTTGGTCAGAGTTCTCAGAAGAGGGAGGAAATCCAACAAATAGTTATGTTGCTAGGACTCAAATAATTTTGGCGAGGGATATGTTGTGGAAAGCAACGAAACTTGAGATCCAAGATTGGGTGGATTTCAAACCGTTAGAATTCGCACGAGAAGAAAGAAAAGGATCTCGGTGGAACCCAACATAGTGGTTGGGTCGATACCTCTATACGACTGTCTACGTGATTTTATTTTTTCAAGTTTCCCATTGTGTTGCATGAGTGGTTGTCTAAGTTGGCAACCCAACAAAGAAATTTCCAAGTAGGAGAACCAAAGGAGTGGAATCCTCAGTTGATTGAGCGATTAAAAAGAGTGAGCAACCCTGTGTCGACGGCTGTATATTTTTGGATAGGCAGTATCTCGGATACATTACAGAGTTTTTTGTTGACACACTAACCTCATATACTGAGGGGAACGAAAAAAAATTCAAGGACCACATGGTAGATATTTCTCGTCTTTAAAGACGTGGATAAAAATGTTTATCTGTGAAAAAGGCATTCTACGAATGTGACAAGTGGAAGTTGTGTACAAAAAGGTGGGTATGTCGCAACACAACTCTGTGAAAAATGATGCAAACTATGTCGAGATGTTCCCTGGAGATAGTGGAACTGAATTAGATTATGGTTGTTTAATAAGAGGAAGAATATTTAGGTCCGAAAAATGAAGAAAGACTCTGTTAGGAAGAGGGAGTTGTAGCATGACTGGAGAAGAAGAAGACTATGAGCTTGTGTCATACTTGGATGAAGGGTTTTGCAACGAAGGAGAAGATTATCAACCGATATCTAAAGGAGATGAAGAATCAGAAGAGTCGACTGAATCTCCAGATCTAGATTGTGGGTACAACATGCCTACAACACCGCGCACATCGCGATAGGTAAGATCTAGAGACTTATCTCCAAGTGCATTTGTAAATACAAGTAGTACTAATGCTGTAAATAGCGGACAAGGGATTTCGGTAGCCAAAATTTTGTTCCAACCTTACCAATAGTTAATACAATGGCTGGGACTAACATTAAGTTACCTATATTCAATGGAAATGGGTTGGAAGACCCAGAACAACATTGGTTTCTCTTTGACGCCGTATGGACTGTGTGAAAGATCCAGAATGAGAATATCAGGAAAGCACAAATGATCACGACTCAAGAAAGCCAAGGTTGCGATCATCCTCGACCTACCACCGCCGACCAAAGTTATACAGTTAAGAGAAACATTAGGACATACTAGATACTTCAGGAATTTTATCAAGGGATATGCAGAGGTTATTGCTCCAATGGAGAAATATTGTTGAAAAAAGACACTAAGTTTCAGTGGACAGAAGAATGTCAAGAGACTCTGGACAAGCTGAAGAACAAGATGGCTATTGAGCCAATTCTTGTATTTCTAGAATGGGAAAAAGAGTTCCATGTTCATGTCAATGCATCGTCTGTTGCACTCGGCATGGTACTGATGCAACCGGGTGAAGGATAAATTGATCACCCCATTTACTTCGCTAGCAGTAAGTTATCAACTGTAGAGAAAAATTATACCACAACGAAGAGAAGAGGACTAGTGATGGTATATGCGTTGTATAAATTTAGACACTATTTACTAAGTGGACATTTTAAAATGTACACTGACCATTCTGCGCTTTAATATTTGGTCAATAAGCCAGTTTTGGGGGGGAATATCTGTCGGTGGCTTCTCCTCTTCCAAGAATTTAATTTTGAGATAATTGTTAAAACTGGTCGGTTGAATTTGGGACCAGACCATCTTTCCAGGATTGAAAGGGGAGAAGAACCTACTAGTATAGAAGATAATATTCCTGATGCGCAACTGTTTGTGATAACCATGTTTGATGACGAGTATAAATATATCATACATTTTCTGAGTATGCGTTATGCTCCAACTGAATTTACCACTGCGCAGAAGAAATAGTTGGTTGTGCGAGCTGCAAATTTCCAGTTGATCGTTGGACACTTGTATAAAATGGGTCCTGATGAGATACTTCGACGTTGCGTTTTGGAGCACGAGCGGCTGATGATATTAAGTGAAGCACATGTTGGTGTTGTAGGAGGCCACTATGCAGGAAAAGCTACATTGTGCAAGAATTTGCAAGCATGATTATGGTGGCCCACCATGCATGCAGACACTAGAGATTATTGTTGTAATTGTGATAATTGTCAAATAACTGGGAAGTTGTCCCAAAGGGATGAAATCCCATTGGTACGACAGATAACATTGCAGGAATTTGATAAATGGGTTGTTGACTTTGTAGGACCTATCAGTCCGACTGGAAAGCGCATGGGAGCAAGGTATATTATCATTGCGACTAATTACCTAACCAGATGGGCAGAAGTTGCGCCAGTAAAGGATTGTACTGCTACAACAACTACTAAGTTTTTATTTGAAAATGTTGTGACAAGGATCGAATGCCCAAAGATTTTAATCAGCGATCAAGGTACACATTTCTTTAATCAATTGATTGAAGAACTAACTAATGAATTCCAAATACAACATAGAAGAACAACTCCATATCATGCTCAAGAAAATGGAGTTGTTGAAGCATTTAACAAGATTCTGGAAAATGCATTGGAAAAGGCCTGCAATGCGTGAAGAGATGACTAGGATCATAAGATCTCTACAGTATTATGGGCATATCCCACAACATGTAAGAAGTTGATAGGTCAGACTCCATTCAAGTTGGTGTATGGACAGGAATTTGTCATGCCTATGGAATATATTGTACCAAGTTTAAGAGTTCTTGCAATCACTGTAATGACAAATGTTGATGATGTGGAAGATAAATCACTCCAACTAATACACTTGGAGGAAGAATGTTTTGTTGCAAGATTTCACCATAATGTAGAAAATAAAAGGCAAAAGGTATGGCATGATAGACATATTAAGATCAAGCATTTTTAAGTTTGAGACCTTGTTCTTATGTATGACAGTAAATTCTGCAAGCAGCCAGGAAAGATGAAAACACATTGGTTAGGACCATATGTCGTCAAGGAAATAATTGATGGAGGAACAGTGAAATTAGAAAAATTAGATGCGACAGAGGTCATAGGACACGTCAATGGGAGTCGACTGAAACCTTATTTTAATAACTGTGAATATGTCGCATAAAAAAATAGAAAAAAAAATAGAAAAGAGAAAAGAGAGAAAAAAAGAGATGAGTCAAAAAGGTATGATCGCATACTGCTAGTCTATCGTAGATAGAAGCGAGGCTCTGCGGACTTGGCATCTGGCCAAGGTCAAAATTCTAAGCAAAGAAAATTGGTATGTTGCAAGACGAGAACCCTATTGCAAAGGAAATGCAAGTTGCAAGGAGTGCGACGAGAAACGTAAGGAGCTGGAAAAGAAAGGGAATCTACCGCATGAAAGAAAATAGGTCGCAAATGATGTAACGATGGCACAATAATGAAGAAACTCAGTGATAGGATAGGTTGGATGTCATTAATTTCAAAAATCCAAGAAAATATGGCAGCATTGGTCATGTTTTCCTAAATCACAATAAATGCCCTGCAAGTGCCAGCTAATCGATGACATGCTGAGAAGTTTCCTTAAATGATTTAATCGACGCACCATGGGATTAAAAGGATAGATTCCTTTTTACTTGAATGACCACTCGTGTGAAGTACAACTATCAAAAACTATTGTTTCATATCAAAATTCACACCCAAGCTTAGTTTCATTCTACTTACATGAAAGAAGAGCGAGTGTTGTCTTCAACATCAGGAGCTGAAGCGATTTCATGGTATTTGTGGAAGCTGAATTTGGACTTACATCACCCACACATCATGGAAGATACTGCGGGATATATTCCACCAACACAGCAACCTGCCCTAGCTGTTGGGAAAGTTCCACTTCATCCATCAAGAAAATGCAGATCAGATGTACTAGGACCCTTAGTATCTTCAAAGGGAAAGCGTACAATGAACAGGAAGAGGAAGGAAAAACCAACAGCAACACCACCAATCGTTGATAATGACGAAGACTCATAAACCATAACATTGTTGCCGCCATACATCCCACCAAGACGACCAAATGCACCGAAGGTCAAAATTCCAGCCAAGATTTGAGCCCCGCTAATAGCACCCCACTAGCACCCAAACTGCTGAAAGGAATTAAGGTACTGCAAGACATTATGACAAATTTGCAGAAGTTATCCTTCGATGAACATGATACAAACAAGTTGAGTGCCCTAGATAGAAAGAACTACATGGACCTGGTAAAGGAACACCCAACTCACCCAACTATTTTGTTGCAAAGGAATGGAGCAACCTGGTCTATTGTCATTACTATTCATGCCACACTTCGGTCGAAGCACATAAGTGAACACCGATGTGAAACAGTTACTAGTAGAATTTCATGGAGGATACATGTGGCTAGAAAAGGCATACTCGATCGATGTCAACCTCATTTCAGCAATTACATGCCTCCCGCGAGCAGGAGTAGAGCCAACGTCACTTTTAAAGAAGGAAAAGGACCCAGCGATGATCGCTAGGATCAACGATATGTATGATATGGTTAGGGCCAACCCAAGATTCCTAATTTCATCCATTAATGACCCTATTGTTCACTTTGCAACAAAGATATTTTCCTGCAAGATGTTGTGAACATTGTGACAAATGCAAAGTACCGTGGGTGCGATTGAGTTAGCCGAACTCTATGCAGAGGGAGTTCAAATTAATTGGTCACAATTTTTACTGAACAAATTATTACAAGATGGGACTACATCATAGGAAGAAGGTAAACCTTTCCACTATGCCTGGTTGTTAATTTTAATTTCATTTGTTGCTTGGTCTGACCCAGTGGACTACTAGTCGGTAGATCTACCTGTTGCTTGCATAGGAGCAAAATATCAAAACCTCTAGTTTTCACAAACTTAGGAGCATGCAGATAGACAATAATATTGAATTTTTCCTACATGGTGAAGCCTTGAGGCATCAGGTAAAGAAAGTGGTAAGACTTCATGATGACATTGTTGCGCAATTTTGCAAATTCATCAGATTTCAAATTGGCCCACATTGCATTGTCATTCAACCGCGAAAGGACCCAGATCGCCAATTGTTGGCGACAGAGTTTGTACTAACGGAAGAAGAAGTGGAAATTATTGCCAGTGATTGGCCAGAAGAATGGCACCTACCTATGCCAGAAGCCTAGATAGTGGATGATGATGTGGATCAGGACAAACCTCCTACATAGGACAACCAAGAAAGAGAGTCAAACAAGAGTGATACCACCTTGTCTCCTCCGGATCCACCATTGGAAGAGCAGGACAAGTAGGAAGATATGGAATAAGCAGAACAAAGGGAGCCTAAGTGCAAGAAAAACAAGGATAATAAGCAAACCAATACCTTCAGTATGGATAAAGAAGACTTCGCAGTGTTAAGAGAAACACAAGAAGAAGCTGCACAAGAAAGTTTGCAAGACATCAGCAGGAAGCAGACAGAGTTAACAACTAATATTACTGAGCGGTTAAACGAACTCGGTAAAATTGTCGAGCAGGTTAGAATCGCAGTCGATCACATGCCCCAAGTAGTTGAGTTGTAGCATGAACCCGATCCTTCTGAAGCACCGAAACCTCAGATGCCAAAACCAGGTCACCCAATCAGGGTACAAGTTGGAGGAGAAGTACTAGATCTGGGAACCCCGGAATTCAATGATGTTGCCAAAATAATTGGCCAAATAACTATAGATTTCTTGCAGATGCGACTGACTGAAGTACATGCATTATAGAAAGTTGTAGTCGCGGAAATAAAAGTAAGATAAATCGCCCTGGGAAAGAAGATGAAGAAATCCGAGAAGATTATTAACAAAATGAAGGAAAAAATGCAGAAGACAAAGCAGAAAACAAAAGGATGGGAAGAAAGCAAGCCGAAGCTTGAGATTGTTATAAATCTAGCGTGTACAAATATTATTGATGCAGAAACTACATCAGAAATGCATATAGAGGACAAAGTCATTCGACTTGGTAAGATAACGATTGACCTTAGGAAAAAGTTCACACAACTTGAAGAGCGTGTACAACCAAGCACACCCTCCAAGGTAATAGAGGACATAAGAGAAGCAACAATTGAAGTTGCAAAGAAGATAGAAGAAGCGGAAGCGATATGTGCCAAGGTTGTCGACTAAGTCTCTTAGACTTGGGAATGGATGATGCAGGATCAAAGAAACTTGCAAATGAGATGACTTTGGTTGAAGCAAATATTACTCAAATAAGGAATGACATGAAGCAGCTACCCTTAGCGCAGAAAATGGCTAAGGCAACGGAGATGAGGAAATTACAACAGCAAGTAATAGTGTTGCGCACACAACAACAACACCGTGTAGAAAAGGTGGAAGAGTTGCAGACTGAAGCAGAAAGAGTTACAGGCATCATTCAACCTATACATCAGAAGGTTCATGAAGCAATGTCGTCAATAGACAAGGTAGTGTCAAAACATGTCAATTCCAGCCTTGTGGAACAATTGCAGAAGACAGAGGAAGAAGTGGGGTTGGAAGCAGAGAAAGTGGCAAAAAGTTTGGAATATTTTTACAGTAAAGTCAACACAAGGAAATAAATGGAGGAATAGCTTCGAGTGGCTCAGGACGAGCCATAGGTGAGTGTTGGGGGCATGTTGGTCATAGGGAAAGGAAAGCATAATTCACTTAGAAGTTTGTCTAAGTATGGAGAAGAGTTAAAGAAGAAGAGAAAGGAGTTGCGATAGAAGCAGCGACAGGAAAGAAGAGGAGAAAGGAGTTGTGACATAAGCAACGATAGGAAGGAAGAAGAAGGAAGATGCGTGACATAAGAGGAAGCTGCGGCAGAAGGAAGGAATGCGACAAGGGAATATGCGATGAAATAATAGTTCCAGAAGGCGTGCAAGTGGCATAACGACTGGAAAATGACAATAAGGCATAACGGTTAGAAAGTGACGGGCCATAAAGGTTGTGGGTATGAGTTCATCCAGAGCCGACGGAAGCATCACAGATGAAGGTATCTTTGTAAGTCAAGTCGTTAGTTCCTATTGTCAGGTGTTACTAGAATAGGAAAGACAACCTGTTGGCTAAGTATAGGAAGTCGACTGAGAAAGCGACAGGTAAAGAGTTTGTAACGAGTCTGTAAAATAGTCTATAAAAGAAGAAACCCAAGTTGTATGTGGGTTAGCTTCTCTGTTTTTATCTCTTTACTGTTAAACTATTAGTTGCTCTATATTTTGTTGTGTGTTAGTGTTTGTTGAGTGCATACGAGTTGAAGAATCTGCAGCTGAGTGTGCAAAACTATAGGAGAAGTTGAGTCGATCCAGGTTGTGTGTGGATCATTAGTAGAATTTAGTATAGAGAGAGAAGAAGAAAAGATTAGAGAGCATGAGAGGAAGAAAGAGTCTGTAAAAATAGAGAAGAAGATCTAAAACAGAGTCTGCAACTTAGTGCACAAACAAAAGGTGCATATATTTCTCATCTCAGATGAAGAGCACCTTTGTGGTTTTTGCTTGGTTGGGTTTCCATGTTAGATTCTGTGTATATGCGTGAATGTTGAATGTGTTTAAAGTTACCTGTATAAATGTTGCATTGAATGACTATTTATAAATTTTCTTATGCATGAATAGATGTATATCAGTTGCACTTTATCAATCGAATACGATTATGCTACACAAAGGTTGTTGTTATATTAGTTGCATAAGAGAAGTTGGATCGCAGTATAATTGTTCACAATAAGCATAAATAATCCACCCAAGGGATTAGTTGAGTGCCTTGGTAAGGGACAGATGTACCAGAAATCCCCCACCCAACTGCGAAAACTTGGTTTTGGAAGTTACCCATAAAAAGATATCTCGGGTGAGACTACATCTACGTCATAGGTGTTGTCGACTGAGCTTTGCTCTGTCAGACCGATATCTTGGGCTTTGTTGCGCTAAGCAAAAGGGACTGAATCTGGGTTAGGGTCCTTAGAGGAGGGAGAAAATCCAACTGTCGATCCATAAGTTGTGTGCGAACGATGGACAATTAAGACCAAAGAGGATGGAGACCAATAGGAAGGATAATGAGAAGAACAATAATAGCAAGGAGGATTGGATGACAAGAACAAGAAAATATGTAGACATGAGAGCATCAGAAATATATAGGAACTCATCCATTGTAAGAATATATTGAGAGATGTCTACACGCTGTGTGTGCAAACCAAAAGTGTTCTACACATGACTCATGCCAGATGAAGAGCGCTTTTGTGGTTTTTCTCATATGGGTTTCCAGGTTAAATCTATGTGTCTATAATGTTTGTTTATATTCTATATGAATATTTATGAGTTTCTCGCAACTGATATTGACATAATATTGTGGAATGTTGATAATAACTATGGTGGACGTGATTTAGATATGTATGCTTTATATGTTTTGTATGTGTCAACGGATTGTTATGTTTTAAATGTTATGTATGTGTTGATGGTTGTCCATCAATTTGCTTTGGTCGATCAATATGTTTAACATCGCCATGAAGAAATCCCCTTCTACAACTGCAGAATCCTGGTTCTCACAATCCCCATAGGCATCTTGGGTGAGACCTCACTTGCGTCGCAGGTGTTTCTGACGGAGGTATACTCTGTCGGGCTGGTGCCTTTTGTTTTGTTGGAAAGGTAGGGAAAAACAAACATGGGTTAGTGGAATTGATTCCAACAAATGGTTATGTTGTTGGGACTGGGATCATTGTAAAGGGGACATGTTTTGGCACCCTACGAAGACAAATATCCAAAATTGGGTGGACTACAAAACAAGAGGGATTTGCACAAGAAGAAAGTAAAGGATCACCATTGAATTCGATAGCATGATTAGAAAGGCATATTTACTCAAATATTCATGAAACTTTATTTAATGAATTTCCTATTTTACTACATAAATGGTTAGCGAAGCTAGTAACTCAGAAGAAAAAATTTCAGGAGGATAACCCATAGAGTGGACTCCTTAGCTAATCCAACTGTTCTAAAGTGTTAGTAATCCTATCTCTAGGGTTTTCAACTTATGGGTTGATATCATTATGGAGGGATATATTAATGAGATTGCAGTCGACACTATAAAATCATATAGTGAGACAAAAAAGGGATTTCTTATAAGAATCTCAAGGCTGCTACCTAAAATATTTAAAACAATGGATAAAAATGTTGTTATGTGAAAAGGGATCCTAAGGATGGATTCAAATGAGTAAACCATCGTGCACGGAAGGCCTAGATTATGTCACAAGAAATGCTTGGACAATATGGACACAGTAAGCTAAGATGTTCCCAGTCGACAATGAGAATGGGACAGAGGGTGGTCGCCTAAGGAGTGGAAGAATATTTTAGTCGAGAAAGAGAAGAAGGATTGCGACGAGAAGAGGAAGTTACAATGCGACCGAAGAAAAGGACTATGAGTTGGAACCACATTTCGATAGAGAATCTTGCGACAAAGAGGAGGAATATCGGCTTATATTTGAAGATGAAGAGGAAGCGCCGGATCTAGACCAAGAATACGACATACCCACGAACCCACGTACATATACAATGTCTAAGGTAAGACCCAAAAGCGCGTCGAAGTTTGACTTTTCAAATCATAGTAATAGTAATAGTCAAGATAGTAGTCATGGAGTTCCTATTAGTGGAATGTTTAATTCCAATTTAGTAATACCCCAAGTATACAGAATGTATGGTAATGACATTATATTGCCTATATTCAACGGGTATAGGTTGGAAGACCCTAAGAAACATTGGTTCTTGTGTGAAGTTGTCTAGATAGTGTGGCAGGTCCAGGATGAAACTATAAAAAGAGCCCACGTGATCACAACCTTTAGAGGTCATGCTCTTGATTGGTACATGAAATTTTTATGTGGTTCCCGTAGGAATCCCTCATAAGTCATTAGATCAAATCCAGACTGGATTGATGGGTGAATTCAATAAACCAAAGTCTGATTTGCAATGGATCATAGAATTAAAAGAAATCAAGAATTGTCGACTAAGTATGTATGGGACTTTGACCAAAGGTTTAAGACTCAGATGGCTAAAGTGAGTTTCCAGACATATGACGTTCACCATAAAGAATGGTATATTGCCACAATGCTACCGCATATCCGTGTTCCCTTGATGCAATAGAAGATTATATCCCAGAGAGAAGCTATTGAGCTTGTTATGAAATTGGAAGCTTCGTCGGTTGGAGAAACTTGTGCAGGAATGGTGCAAATTCAGTCGCAACTAGCAAATCTAATGTTGCAAATACAAGATATCAAGAAAGGAAAAGAAATACAGGAGGAAGTCTAGTGTTCAAGATGCAAAACCGAAGGGCATCATAAATATTCATGTCCAACTTTCTTGAATTATCTTGCATCGGGGGCGTTGAACCTAATAAATTCAGAATGAATGCCATGGTGTCAAATTTTCCAGAAAAGAGGTCATCGATCAGAGGAATGTTTGTATCTACAGAAGATAGTAAGTGCACCTACTAGCTTATATTGTAATTTTTGTGGATTTGTGGGTCATGACGATAAATATTGCCAGGAATACCAGTTGTTGCAAGAGAAGATGATCGACACCTATTTGATGAAAAATGATGAACAAATGAAAGTCGAGTGAGCTCATACACAATACCCTCAACCAAGGCGAGGTGGTCCTTTTAGAGGTCAAGGACACGGAGGAGGGTCGTCAGAGGGCACAAATTATTTGTTATAATTATGGACAACCGGGACATTTTGCCAGAGACTGCACTAATGCTACATCGACATGTTCCTATTGTAAAGCATTGGACCACACTGTCGAAGAGTGCCTGCGGCTGATTGCTAAATGACAGGATAGAATCATGGGAAACCAAAAACAACCTCCAAATGCAAACCAATATATTTGAAAGATTTATGTCGAACGTTGAGAACCTAATATTGTTGTCATAACAAGAGGAGGTTTTGTGACTAGAGGAGATCAAGAAGCATCATGTGTAATCCAAGAGTTCGACCGATGACACAAAAGAAAGTGTCATTTGATGTCCAGAAAGAAAAATGAGTCTTCTTTAATGCACATGATGATTTCGTCGATAGAAATCATGCATCAACATCTACTAATGTCCCAATATTGGGTGATGGACCGATTTTGGAAATGCCTATCAGTTTTGATTAGTTATTCCAAAGAAAGTCGAGAGATAAGGTAAGTAAGTTGAACAATTTATTTAAGATTTGTTTAGCACTTATAGAAGATAAGGATGCGTTGGTATAATTATCATCTCTAGTAGAAGAAGCTCAGCCAAGTATGCGACCAGAGAAAAATAGTTAACCATATTGGTAAAATACTGAAGACTGGTTGAGAGTTACGAATTAGTGCTCATATAGGTGACTATGATGTGGATTTTATCATACTCGATTTGGGGTCAAATTTTAATATTCTAACAAGACAAACATGGGAAAGCATGGGAAAGCCGAGACTGGTTTGGTCTTCTGTTCAACTGCATTTAGCTAACCAGTTGAAGGTCTTGCTTATTGGTTGACTGCCACAGGTTCCTGTTGAGGTGGACGGAATCCAAACCTACATAGATTTTGAAGTAATAGATATTGTCGATAATACAAATCTATATCCCACACTTCTGGGGATCGACTAGGCTATCGACAATCAAACAGTCATAAATTTCAAAAATATAATATTATCTTTTGAAGATACAAAACTACGGGTGGTCACCCCAATTGATCCTTTTAAAGGACAGAGATATGTTGAGTAAGTAAACATTGATGGACTAGAATAATATATGGATAATATTTACAATATTTCTTATGTAATGGATGACTATGTCAACCCGACAACTGATGGTAAATTATGTTGGCGAAGTATTATTTTATGTTCATCAGACTCAAGAGAAGCTCTTGAGAATTGGCAGAATTGACTACATAAAGTATAAATGTGGAAGTGTACAAGAATCACGAAATATCTGCAACGGGTAGGTGTTGAGGTTTGTGATCTACCTATGTTTGAATGATTACCTAACTTAGATACATTTCTTACAGAGTTTGAAGAAAAGTATTAGAACCTCGACGCTTATTAACCTTGGATGTTTCATTGAAAGCTACGCTCGTCAGGTGGTGGGTTGCTCATAAGCAATCTATTTCAAAATGGTCCCAATGTTGACGCCTGCTAGAAATCATATTTGGAGAAAATATGTCTTATACTGCCCAGAAATATACGATATTGATGAATCCTGTCGACCATAATGAAAATTGTCGCGCGACATGGAAGACATCGCCGCGACAAGAATGGGTGCATTAATTCATACATACTTTGGACTTGATACCAAGAAACGGGTATACATCGGTTAAGCCGCGATGAGAAACTATAGAATGGGAAGACCTAGCTACTAGATTCACTCATAACTTTAGCTTTGTTGACGACAGTCCGATGGTTGATGTTACTATGCAAGTTATCAGAACCAAGATTTTTGAGGACATCCCTATTCTGATGTCAAGTTTTCCTCAAAAAAGTGCAACACTTCAGAATTGGATAGAATGCTATAACATAACTAGCAAGCTTGAAGATGATGATCCACGTGATATACATATTCCTAAATCTGATGGTAGTCGAGCAGTGGAGGGATCAGGCTTGTCAAATGATAAGTTTATGAATCCTCTCAAAACAAATACGGTAAATATCAATTCTCTAGAGAACCTGAAATTTGCCAATATTGGGGACTATTGGGATGATGATACAGTAGGGAAGAGTACAGATATTGCATGAATTCCAGGATCCATTCCCTACTAAGTTCTTGAAAAAGGGGATTATGGGTGATCTAGGAGAAATGAAGATTCCCCTGAAGCTTGACGCAAAACCTATCAAGCAGCAACCATATAGATTAAATCCAATGTATAAGGAGAAGGTCAAGACATAGTTAGACAAAATGATAGACACAGGCATTATAAAACATGTCAAAGAATCAGAATGGATTAGTCCTATGGTTTTTCAAGACAAGAAAATTGGTGAAGTCCGTATTTGTATCGACCTATGGAAACTGAATGATGCATGCTTGCATGATCCACTTCGTACACCTTTCACAGATGGAGTCTTGGAGAGTGTAGGAGGGAAAGCACTGTACTCGTTTACTAATGGATTCTATGGATACAATCAAATACAAATTGCAAAATAAGATTGGTACAAGACAACCTTTGCGACAAAATGAGGCTGCTTCCAATATACAGTAATGCCCTTCAGACTCAAGAATGTGCCTATTATTTTTTTTAGAATAGTAGTAGTAGCTTTTAAATATTTTATCCATAAATTTGTTGAAGTATACTTTGATGATTGTACGGTCTATGGGATAGTTAAATATCATATTGAGAATCTTAGAATGATGTTGGATAGGTGTAGACAGTTCCAGATTTCTCTTAAATTGGAGAAGTGTATTTTTTTTGCTATGTTTGGTATCTTGTTGGGTCATGTGGTTTGTCGAGACCGAATATTGATGGACCCTGCCAAGATTGAAATTATTGTTGACCTACCCCCACCCACATCAGTTAAGCAGTTGACAACTACCTTAAGACATAAAGAGTATTACATAAAATTTATTCGGGGTTATGTCGAGGTCACAGCTCCAATGGAAAAATTGTTGAAGAAAGATGTTAAATTCCAATGGAATGAACAGTGTCAAAAGAGTCTGGATATTCTTAAAGACAAGATGGTCTGAACCCCTATATTGATAATTCTATATTGGAAAAAAGAATTTCATGTACATGTCGATGCATCCTCTGTCGCTCTCAACGTAGTATTTGCACAACTAGGTGAGGGTTCTCTTGCTCACCCCATTACATTTTCCAGTAGAAAACCGTCGATGGAAAAAAGGAACTATACCACTACTAAGAGGGAGTGACTTGCTATGGTATATTCTCCTTAGAAATTTTGACATTATTTTTTGGGCAGTCATTTCAAGATTTTCACAAACCATTTTGCATTAAAAAACTTTGTCAATAAGCCAGTGTTGGGGGGAAGATTTGTCGATCGCTTCTATTATTCCAAGAATTTGATTTTGAGATTATTGTCAAGCTAGGATGACTGAATGCAGGACCTAATCATCTATCAAGGTTAGAACATGGAGAAGAGCCTACTAGTCTAGACGATAGTCTTCCTAACACATAGTTGTTTGCATTCAAAATTATTGATGATCACTACAAAGACATTGTACATATCTTGACTACATGATATGCACCAACATGATTTAATACAACACAAGAGAAACAATTAGCTATAAAAGCGGCATATTTCCAGCGAGTTATATGGGCAGTTATATAATATGGGACCAAATGAAATACTCTGTTGTTGTGTCTTGGAACATGAGCGACTGATGATGTTGAATGAAGCACATGTTGGTGTTGTAGGAGGCCACTATGCATGAAAAGCAACAGGGCGCAAGATTTTATAGGAAAGAGTATGATTCCCTACTCTTCATGCAGACGCTAGAGACTATAATTATCACAAATGCGATAGTTGTCAACAAACTAGAAAATTGTCGCCACAAGATGAAATACCGTTGGTACTACAAGTAACTTTGCAGTAATTTGATAAATGGGTTGTTGACTTTGTGGGTCCCATTAACTCACCAGGAAAACAAACAAGTCCACACTATATAATCATTGTGACAGACTACTTAACTAGGTGGGCCAAAGCAACACCAATAAGAGATTGTATTGCTGTGACTACTGCAATATTTCTATTCGACCATGTCATGACCAGGTTTGGATGCCCAAAAATTTTAATCAATGACCAAGGTACACATTTTATGAATCAACTTATTGAAAAATTAATTGAGGGATTTCATATTTAGCATCGAAAAACAACGCCATATCGCCCACAAGTAAACGAAGTTGTCAAAGCATTTAATAAGATTTAGAGAATTCATTGACTAAAATCTACAATGTTTATAGGGATGATTGGGATCACAAGATACATGTAGTCTTAAGGGCTTATCGCATAACATGCAAAAAGTTAACAGGACACCCCATTTAGATTGGTTTATGGACAAGAGGTTGTTATACCACTAGAATATATTGTGCCCGATCTCGGAATAGTTGTGATTATTGAGATGATAGATGTTGATGTCATTGAAGAAATACTGTCTCAACTGGTACAATTAGAGGAAGATTCCTTCATCGCAGGTTATCATTAGCGTGTCGAGAAGGAGCAACAAAAGGCTTGGAACAAATGCCATATCAAGTTCAAGCAATTTCAAATATGTGATTTCGTCCTCCTATATGACAATAAACTTCTGAAACATCCTAGAAAGCTCCACACAAATTGGTTGGGACCATATGTTGTCATTCATATCACTAATGGTGGTGTGTTTCGGTTACAAAAATTAGACAGTACACCCTTCGACGGGTTGGTGAATGGAATTCAGTTGAAACCTTATCAGGATAGTCGTACTTTGCTTGACTGAAAATATAGTGGCTGGAAAAAAATCCAAAGTTTTGTATATATAGTTTTGTCACAAGTTTAAATTATGTTGCAAGATTATTCATTTGCCGCACACCAAAAATACTGTTGCTGCCTATACATCGGTCGCAAGTTACAGTTAGAGTGCAGTTAAGTTGAGGTAGCGGGAGATTTAAATGACATGATTTTTTGTCACATCTGTTATTAATGCCTAATAAATACCTACCTTTATGAAGGGTGAAGTGATGGTTTGATTGACGGTTTATCAAAATGATTGGAAACATTGCCCCATGTGACAAAATTAGCTGTTACCTTTTTAATTTATTACAAACCCATGTGAGTGAAAGACTTACTACATGCGGAAACCTATTTCATCTTTAAAGAGAAGTTTGTTGATTCATTATATCAAACTATGAAGACTCATGATCCAAACTATCTATCTACAAACCCTTTGAAGCCAAAGCCATTTTTTCATGGGAATACCTGTGTCAAGTACCAACACCGTTCAAGGATATGATATGGAGCCACCCCTGCAAAGAAGGAAGGAAGCAAATGACTGACCGTGACATTTTTCCTAAATAGAGGTTCAAAGCTACCCATGATGTTGAAGCATCATGCTCTAGGTCAGCGACAATGCTCCCCAGATACATTCCACCACAAAAAGTTGACGCTTCTAATGTAGTCATTCGTAACAATGCTTAGTATCTGTTGGTCAAGCCAACCATCACAAAAGGTGTACATGTTACAACAGACATTCTGCCAAATCTGAAAAAGCTTGCATTCGTAGATCACGATTTGCTAAAGTTTCCTAAAATGAACATGTCATGGTACATGACCTATATGCAATTGGTCGACGGAGGGCCTATTCAATTCGTTCCTATGGAGTGGGCTTGAGGACTGTAAAATTTGGGTATTATGTCACTGATGCACATGCCCCATTTTGGTTGCACGACAGAAGTCAATATGTGTGTAAAACAACTATTAGTTTGCTTCCATGGAGGATGCCTATGGATGGATCGCTGCATTTTGGTGTACGTCGACTTGATTATTTCAATCACTAAGCTGCATATTGCAGGGGTCGACCCAACATCACTCTTTGTAGGAATGGAGCAGGATTCGGGCCTAGTCGATCAAATGAAGAAAAAATATAACCTTGCAAGAGATAAAAGGGGCTTCTCTATTTCCTCTATCAATGACATAGGTGTTCAGTTCGCAGCAAAAGTGCTCTCCAACAAGCTGCTCAAAAAAATGTGATTAAACCAGTGCATTGTTGGTACCATTGTTGCAGCAAAATAGTGTGTTGCGGGTGTTCACAAGAATTGGTCTACCTATATGTTAAACGAATTCTTATCCGATGCCATCGATGATGAAGAGAAAGGTACTCCCTTTACATATTCATGGCTACTAATATTGATATATTTTGTCGCACAGGTCGAGCCAACAAAATACCATGGGATGAACGTGCATGTTCCACGTCGGGGGGCACGCTACTAGAACCTGTTGTACAAGAAGAACAATCTACACTGACAAACTGGAAATAATATTGAGTTTTATTTACATGTTGATGCATTGAGGCATCACAATGGGAACCAATCATGGGATTGTTACAGATATTTTCCAGCGGTACCAAAACGTCATAAGATTTTCTGTTGGGTCTCACCATGTACATTTGCAACCATGACAAGACCCTGAGCATCAATGGTTGACCATTGAGTTTTGGTTGACAAATGGAGACATTGATATGATCATTTGGGTTGGTCTGAAGACTGGAGACAACCTGTCGTAGATGACCAGATATTTGTTGAAACTGACCCAAAACAGGACGGAACATCAAAAACTCAAGGAGCAGATCCACAGGAAGAAGAAATATAACCCAGCTACCCCTTTGAAAGCAAGGAAGAATCTGGTGCGACCCCACCGAATATTGCACTAGGAGAAAACAAGAAATCCTCTAAAGAATCAAAGAAAAGTTGCCAGAAAAGGAAGGCTGATAAAACCTCTAGAGGTGGTTGCCTTACAGATGATGACTATAATTTGATTGTTGATGGCATGGCAAAATTTGCTAATGAAACTCGCCAGAAAATCGATGAACGAAATACAGACTTGGTGGGAGGCATCACTAACTTACTACAAACTCTCTGTGTCATAGTAAAAGAAGTCAGAGTCGCGGTCATTTGGGACCCATTCCTATCACAGTCGTAAGAAGTCAGTCCTTTGAGGATCGACTAGTCGAGGTATCGATACCTCGACAACATCCAGTTGTAGAAGTGTCACCTAAGGCACTTGATTTGGGAACACTAGAACATAACAACATGATCAAGGACATTGGTCATGTAAGTGTCGACATTTTTGTGATCCCTATGTTTCTACTACACAACATTCAATAGGTTGCAATAGACGAAATAAAGGCGAGAGAGCATGCGGTAGTTGAACAACTGAAACATTCAAAGAATACCGTAGCATATCTCCAGACAAAAGTGCATGAAACATGGCAGAAGACACAGACATGGAAACAAGACAGGCAAAGACTAGAGCAAGTCGTCGTGTTCGCATGCCACAAATTTCTAAACGTGGGAGTTACACCTGAAATGCTCCCAGAAGCATGAGTCATCCAGCTTGGGGAAGTAGCTTCCGACTTCCACTAATGTATTACAGAGTTAGAAGCAAAGGTGCTTCTTAGTACACCCCTTGAAGTACTATAAGAGCAACGAAAGACAGTAAGTGAGAATGTCCAAAAGATTAAGGACGCCAAGGCACTTTGTGCCAAGGCCTATACTCAGATTTCTCATTCTTGGGAAGCCTTGATGGAGGATGCATAATTGGAGAAATAAACAGAGTAGCTTCATACCATGGAGGTAAATATGATCGGGTTAAGAAATTCATTAAAGAAATTGTTGTCGGTTGAGAAAATGAGCAAGGACATTGACTTGAAAACCTTACAGCAGCAGGTCGTCAAACTGCGAACACAACAACAACGCATAACTGAATGTGTCACAGAACTCCAAGCTGAAGAAGAACAAGTTACATAGACCATACACCCGGTACACGAGCAGGTGCGACATGTGCTAGGGGCAACAAAAGTTGAAACTTCTGAACCTATCAGTTCCAAACATGTGGAAAATGTTGATAAAGTCAAAGAAGAGTTTCAATGGAAAGCCAAAGAAGTGATGAAATGTTTTCAAGAGTTTCAGAATAAACTAGATGCAATGGAGATCTCTGGATGAAGTAGCTCGGGACAAGTCACAAGTGAGTGTTGGGGGTTTGTTGGCCCTCGGAAAGTGAACAAGATTTTTGATCGAAAGTTTGAAGAATCTGGTCGCAAGGCGAACAAGGCTGCAGTGAAAAAAGAGAGAGTAATTTGAATCTAAGAATTCAAACCTTTTTTTTAGGAAACAGTAAATGTAAACATTGAGTTAAGTTAGACAAGTAGTCTATTGTTGGGAATGGACATGAATGTAAACTGGGTTGATAGAGTCGTAATAAATCTAAAGGGATTTCTTGGGTTAGTTAGAAGAACCAGTTGACTATTAGTTGAGAACTAGTCAACAGTTAGAAGAAGAGTCATGGAAAAGTATATAAGGTCGATCCATAAGTTGTGTGTGGACGACAGGATGAATAAGACCGAAGAGGACATATACTAATAGGAAGGATAATAGCAAAGAGGATTGGACAAGAAGAACAAGAAAAGATATATACATGAGAGCATGAGAAATACAGAGGAACTCATCCATTGTAAGAAAATATTTAGAGATTTCTACAGGCTGTGTGCGGAGACCAAGAGCATTCTAAACATGACTCATGCCAAATGAAGAGCACTTTTGTGGTTTTTCCCATATGGGTTTTCGCATTAAATCTATGTGTCTATAATGTCTGTTTATTTTGTGTATGGATCTTTATGAGTTTGTCCCAACTAATATTGATATAAGACTATGGAATGACGATAATAACTATGGTACACATTATTTAGATTTGTATGCTTTATATGTTGTGCATGTGTCAATAGATCACTATGCTTTATATGTTGTGTATGTGCCACGGTTGTCCATCTATTTGCTTTGGTCGATCGGTCTGTTTAACATTGCCATGAAGAAATCCACTTCTATAACTGCAGAAGCTTGGTTCTCACAGTCCCCATAGGTATCTCAGGTGAGACCTCACTTGCGTCGTAGTTGTTGTTGACGGAGTTATACTCTATCGGGATGGTGCCTTGGATTTTGTTGGATGGGAGGGGAAAAATGAACTTGGCTTAGTGGAATCAATGCCAACAAGTTGCTACATCCACAGGAAGAATTCTCAAGGGGTTCACCCGAAGGGGCCGCACCTTGTCAACTCTTATTACAGAGCCTAACCCGGTGAGGACATCAAGTGAGGCCCTTATATATCTATGCATATCCATCCATGGATTTGATCCCGAGACCTTCTACTTACAACTCATAACTCTCAACCACTTGAGCTAACCCATCAAGGTTCGTTTTACCTCCATCCTAATATTATTAATATATATTTTTATTATATTTGGTAATATGTTATAATCACTTTAGTGTGTTATAAGTCATTTTAATTATTTAATTTATATTTTTTAGTTTTATAACTTACTACCCCTGGTATCATTCATTACTAAAAAAAATCTCCTATTTCCTCTTTTGTTTAATTCAATCTGTTTCATTATTAATTTATGCTTTTCATATTCCAACAAAATGCCAATGATCGTTTTTCTTCCCCACTCTCTCTATATTTAACGAGCTTACTCTTTTTAACTTTTTGATTGTGTTAGATCCCTTGATGATGGGTAGAGTGTCCACTTGATGTTAAAATACTGTAAACATATGAAATAATATCGTAACATTGTTAAAGAAATGTAATTGTGGAAGATATCCTATTTTGTATTGTTATTGTTATTACCCATTTTAGAGACGTTGTTCCTCCGGTTAGGGATGTCGTTGATGTAATTGGTCATGTTAAGTATTGAGGTAAAGCATCGATTGTAAGTCGGGTCAGTAGTACCCATTAAAGTATTATTAAAATGTATTTTTTAGTCTTACAAGGCAAGTTGGCCCTGGCAATAAGGAGAAGTCGGCCCAGTTGGGTTATTAGGCCTCTTAGCTGATCTATATAAATAGGAGAGGTGCCTCTCTCATTTGGACAAGTAGAACACTCAAGTAGTTGCACTAGAGAGAGAAGAGACAGTCCATCTGGAGGAGAGGAAGCAGTATAGTCTTGTTATTGGGTCTTACATTGTTCTTGGGTGAAGTATATATAGAGGAAGTTTGCTGGGATTTTCCCTACGAGGGTTTCCTAGGATACATATTTGTGTTCTCTTTTGTTTTGTTGTGCTTGTTATTCTTTCAGATATCCTTTTGGTTTAGTATAAAAACTTCTAAAATCTTAACACGGTATCAGAGCTAACCTGAAAGAAGACATTGTGCAACAACTCATCTGGCAATCCGACAAACTAGGGTTTACTATTCCAGATTCCTCCCTCCACAAATCAGCTGAAAAATAAGGTTCGCTCAACTCGCCCTAGGAGGGTGCATATTTCTGTCAAAGTAGTTTTTCATTATGAGGATTTTCACTTTTTGACCTAACACTACTTCCGAGAGAAACTAGGGTATCATATTTTTCAAGGTTCTATCCTCATACTCAAGAAAAGAAAGATACAGTCTAAATCGCCTTGGGGAGGCGCGTCTTTTCCTCCTCTTAGATCTACAAGTGATCACGGTTGGAAAATTAGGGTTTCCTAGCCAAACCCTAGGTCATCCTGAAGTTGGTTCCATAAAAAGTCCTCAAACCGATAAGTATTATCTCCTATATTTCCATTTGAGGTTCTCTTTCTTTAAAGATGACAAAGTTTACCAAGCTTGATGAAAAGATTGAGGGAGCAAAGAATTTCATAGCATGGAAGTACAAAATCATGCTCATCCTTGAAGAACATGACCTGCATGGCTTTATCAAGGAAGATGTAAAGGAACCAGAAGGAGAAGAGGCAAAGGCCAAACAAAAAAAAGATATGATCAAAGTGAAAAGGATCGTAGCTAACTCTATCAAGGATCAGTTGATCACCCATGTATCTTCAAAGAACACTCCTAAAGAAATGTTTGATGCACTAACTAATATGTTTGAAGGTAAGAACATCAACAAAAGAATGGCCTTGAGGAACCAATTCAAGGGTGTAAAGATACATAACTCATAAACCATACAATCATATTTCTATAGAGTATCTCATATCAAAGAACAGTTGGAAGCCATTGGTGATGTTCACTCGTGAAAAGCCTAAAGTAAGCCACCTAAAGATATTTGGTTGTCCCGTATACCTAAATGTTCCAAAAGAGAAAAGATCAAAGTTGGAGCCTTTAGGAAAGAATGGAATATTTTTTGGATACAATGAACAATAAAAAAGAAGGGATATTTATTGGATATAGTGAACAATCAAAATCTTATAGAATTTATATTCCAGGATTCCGCTAGATCGATATCAGTCGAGATGTTACATTTTATGAAGATGCAGCCTTCACCAAATCTAGAAAGATCCTTGTTGATGACGATCGTGAAGAAGAGAAGGAGGCTCCTAGAGCCACAAAAGTTATTAGACCACCAATTAGAGACATTGAAGAAGCTCCTATACAAGAAGATCACGACCTTGCAGAACCTCAAGGACTTATTGAAACACCCCAAAAGATGATCTCAACAAAAAGAAGACCAACTTGGGCTCATGATATAATCAAGGAAGCAGAAATATATGGTGCACCAAAAGGAAGCAAAAGACAAAGAATCCATTCAAACTATGTGGCACTAATGAGCAATCTTGTTGATGAAGAACCCACATGTTTTGAAGAAGCCTCGAAGAAGAAGGAATGGAAGCAGGCCATGATCGAAGAATACTAGTCAATAATAAATAATTATGTTTGGGATATGGTGCCAAGCCCAAAGGACAAATCAATAGTTTCTTCAAAATGGATTTTCAAGACAAAGCATTCAACAGATGACAGTATTGAAAAGCTTAAAGCAAGATTTTTCACATGAGGTTTTTCACAGAAAGAAAGGAATTTATTATGAAGAAACTTTTGCACCAGTAGCAAGATATACTTCTATCAGAATTGTCCTTGCCTTGGCAGGCAATATGAAATGGAAGCTACATCAAATGGATGTGAAAACAACTTTCCTAAATGGGGTCATAGAAGAAGAAGTATATATTAAACAACCACCAGTATTTGAAACACACGACAAGGAAGCATATGTATGCAGACTAAAGAAAGCTTTATATGGGTTAAAACAAACACCTAGAGCATGGTATGTAAGGATTGATGGATTCCTAATGAATTTTGGCTTTACCAAGAGTAAATTTGATTCCAACCTTTATTATAAGGTTGAATATGACGGAATTAAGATATTACTATTGTATGTAAATGATTTATTCTTAACATGAAAGGAGATTCTCATCAGTGAATGTAAGAAGAAACTTGCAACAAAATTTGCGATGAAAGACCTTGGCACAATGCACTATTTCCTAGGTCTTGAAGTATGGCAGTTTCCTGATGATATTTTCCTGAACTAAGGAAAGTACACAATAGAGATTTTGAAGAGATTTGAGATGTTAGATTGCAAAGCAATTACAACTTCGATGGTGACAAACCTGTACTGAATGATGATTCTTCAGAAAGAGTAGATGTCACATTATACAAACATATTATTGGCTCACTAATGTATTTAACAAATACAAGACCATATATATGTTTTGATGTGAACACCTTGAGTCAGTATATGGTGGAGCCCAGACATGTTCATCTATTTACAACAAAACATGTGATCAGGCACCTGAAAGGTACATTGGATTGTGGACTCAGATATACAACTGACAATGCGTTCATATTATGTGAATATACAGATTCATAGTGGGTAGGAAGTGCTGAAGATAAAAAGAGCACTTCAAGATGTTGTTTCAGTTTAGGATCAGGTATGATCTCATGGATTAGTAGAAAGAAAACAATTGTTTCCCTCGGTACAATCGAGGTTGAATACATTGCAACATGTTTAGCATATAGCGAAGCAATATGGCTTAGCAAACTATTGGCATGATTGTTCGATACTGAGATGGATGTATCGAGATCTATTGTGACAACCAGAGTTGCATCAAGTTGACAGAGATCTTGGTGTTTCATGATTAGTCAAAGCATATAGAGATAAAGTATCACTACATCCGAGACATGATGCAGAGAGGAGTTGTGAAGCTCCAGTATGTTCCCACAAAGGAACAAGTTGTTAATGTGTTGACTAAGCCTCTATCTCGTGTAAAGTTTGAACATTTTTTAGACAAGCTTAGTGTAGTCCGAAAGCACCTCCCTGTAAAGAGGGAGTGATGATGAGACTATTATTGAGGATGAGACGAAAATAATGTGCCAGTGAAAGGCCAGTGTGCCTACAGATGTTGATGAGATCTGACTTTCACTTGTGGATGATAATATCCTCTTTAAGGGATGGTCTACGATGATAGTACTCTCTTCTGAAGAGTGATCCTACATTCACTTGTAGGGTGGTTCCATGGACAAGCACACTCTATTGAGAGTGGTCCTAACACTGATAGGCTAAGGACGATCTGCATTAATTGAGTGCTCCTCTCCGAGGACAGTTTCATGGACAAGAATACTCTATTGAGAGTGGTCCTCGCACTTATAGGATGAGGACGGTCCACATTGATTAAGTAATCCTCTCTGAGGATAGTTTCATGGACAAGAACACTCTATTGAGAGTGGTATTAGCACTGATAGGCTGAGGATAGTCCATTTTGATTAAGTGGTCCTCTCTGAGGACGATTCTGTGGACAAGAACACTCTATTGGGAGTGTTCCTAGCATTGATAGGCTAAGGACAATCCACGTTGATTGACTGGTCCTCTCTGAGGATGGTTTCGTGGACAAGAACACTCTATTGGGAGTGGTCCTAACACTGATAGGCTAAGGGTGGTCCACGTTGATTGAGTGGTCCTCTATGAGGATGATTCCATGGATAAGAACACTCTCTTGAGAGTGGTCCTAGTACTGATAGGCTAAGGATGGTCTGCAATGATTGGTCATGCATTTACTTGCAGATGAGTTCCTGCATTCAGTTGCAGATGATGATGTTCCACCATTTAATTATGTTGTGGGTGATTTAGTTGAGTATTTGTATATTGATGCTGCAAGTGATGATCGAGATGATGGCAGAGATGATGATGCTCGAGATGATGGAAGAGATGATGCTCGAGATGATGGCAGAGATGATGATGCTCGAGATGATGGCAGAGATGACGATGCTCGAGATGATGCTAGAGATGATGATGCTCTAGATGATGCCAAAGATAATGCTCAAGATGATTCTAGAGATGATGATGCTCGAGATGATACCAAATGATAGAGATATTCGTGATGATGATGATGTTGGTGTAATTGTGAAAACTTCCTATGATATATAGATTCACTAGTTAGCTGTACAGACGTGTTGTTGCATTGTAGAATACCTTCCTTGTTAAGAGGGAGTGTTAAATAAATGTAAATGCAGAAGATATTCTATTTTGTATTATTATTGTTATTACCCCTTTCGAAGATGTTATTCCTCTAATTAGGGATGCCATTGATGTAATTGGTCTTGTAAAGTCTTGAGGTAAAGCCTCCATTGTAAGTTGGGTCAGTAGTACCCACTAAAGTATTATTAAAATGTATTTTTGAGTCTTCCAAGGAAATTCTACCCTGGCGGCAAGGAGAAGCCGGCCCAGTTGGGTTATTAGGCCTCTTAGCTGATTTGTATAAATAGAAGAGGTTCCTCCCTTGTTTGGACAAGTAGAACACTCAAGTAGTTGCATTAGAGAGATAATAGACAATCCATCTGGAGGAGAGGAACTAATATAGTCTTGTTATTGGGTCTTACACTGTTCTTGGGTGAAGTCTATATAGAGGAAGTTTTGTTGGGTTTTTCCCTATAAGGGTTTCCCAGGATAAATATCTGTGTTCTCTTTTGTTCTATTGTGCTTGTTATTCTTTCAGAGATCCTTTTGTTTTGGTATAACAACTTTTAAAATCTTAACAAACATAATATAAACTATGGAAAGCATTAATAGTTTATCATTCTATCTACCAAGCAACATAAAAATGTAATAAAATTGGAGAAAAGAGAACACTAAGAGAACATCGATATACGTGGTTCACCCAATATGAGCTACGTCCTTAGAAAGGGTTACATCTTCCATTATTATGAAAATAGATCTCCAAGATTACATGGCATCCTCAGATATGCATCACACAAGCTCCATCACCAAATCATGTCACAATCATATGTGTACAAATGACATACACAACATATGATGTGTGATGAACTACAATCAACACATATCCAAAAGGCTCTCCTTCACCTCTCTTATATACCAAGAGGATTGGATTACAATATATCCCATAACACATGTGTGGGATAACTCTATTTGATAATATTAGAGTTATTTTATGCCTTTAAATGATATTTTACCAATATATCACATAAGTCATCATCACATATTCTAACACTCCCCCCTTAATGATGACTGGGATAAAGAATACAAATGGGAGGAAGGTGGCAACACACCAACATCCCCCTTTATGACAACTTCTTGAATTCTCTATAAGATGTGAATAAAAACATGCTTTGGCTCATAGACTTGATGAAGACAACATCTGCGTCTCATGAAACTGCATCTGAACCAAGTTATATGATGAATGTTTTCACAACACAATAGTGTATGGCCAATACAGCATAATGTGTGGCTGCAAACTCATCACAACCTGTAACTCAATTGATAGTTGAAAGAACTCTGCAATAGACCACATGACGAATACAAGAACCTCGAATCCATACATCGAAACAGTCTTCAGAGAGCTCTTAATGAATATTACACCGCGAATACAATACCTGAATGGCCTATCCATCGAAACATGAGCCAAGCAGATATTTTTTCACAACTTAGTTGAAAGATGCATAAAGAGTAGAAGATGGATGTCCATCATACAAAATTATTGGAGTATGGTGATATAGTATGATAAAATTACAACATTACATTCCTTCTTAACATCAACCATCTTTGTTGTAGTCAAGGATAAGATGAAAAGAGGAACAATGCTGAAAAAACTAAAGATCTGTAACCATCATACACTTAAACAAGGAAGAATAACATAATCAAGATATCCCACAACATAGATAGCTAATTTGCATAAGAGAATTTCCAAGAGTAAAACATATAATAAGAATGAGAAGCCCACAAATCATAAGAGATATAAAAAATGACATTGCTCAAGAACATATAAATAATAGGAATTGCATCTATGATATCGCTTTCATCTAAGACCATATAAAATTTGAGCAAAAGATTATAAAAAAAAGACATGACATGATATAATAAATAGATGAGCATAAACATGAGTGAACATAATAGACATTGAGATACCATGTTCGAATAATGAGCCACGATATCACTTAAATATATGAAAAATATAGTCATAAAGCAACTAATCTTAAGCATATGTTCATTTCTTGTTAACAACATGTTAATATGCAAGAGATGAATGCCATGAACATGTCAATGCTTCCATAGGGAATGTTAAAGACAAGAAACACATGACAATGCTTCCATATAGGAACATTAGAGACAAGTAGGAACAATACAACTTCTGCAATCATAAGAACATAAATCCCAATGTAACAAGAACAAGGTGCTCATGGCAAATATTTCAAGACTATAAGATTTCTCAAAGCCATATAAATATCGAGTAAAACATGATCGAATAAACATGACATGATATATATGAAAATAGATCAAAATGTTTAACATGATTAACATATAGCAAATTATGATCAAATAATGATATCACTTATATAAATTATGAAATGAAAAGTCACTAATGGCCATAATCATGGATTCATTTCTTGTTAACATCATGTTAGTATGCAATAGATGAAATGCCTTGGAAATGTTAGTGCTTCCATATAGGAATGTTAGAGGCAAGAAACACATGTCATTGCTTCCATATAAGAAAGTTAGAGACAAACAACACATGAACTAGATACAATTTCTACAAGACATGAAAAGAAACTATACCCCAATTAAAGAACTTATGATGAACCACAAATATGATATCACATAGATTCAAAAAAATGATTTTACTCAAAGAATTAATTAACAAGAACATATAATGATCACAAGATAACACATATAGAAGTATCATTACCATTATTCTGAAAACAAATCTCTAAGATTAAATGGGATCATCACATATGCATCACATCAAGCTCCATCACCCAATCATTTCACACTCATGTGTGTACAAATGGCATACATGACATGTGATGTATGATGAAATAATGTGATATATTGGTAAAATATCATTTAAAGACATAAAATAATTCTAATGTTATAAAATAGAGCTATCTCGCATGCATCATTGTAATTATTAGAAGAGTGATACGATGTTATAATATTGAGCAAAACATTAATCAAATATAACAAAGATATCACTTATAGATATGAAAATATAGTTATCAAACAACTAATATCTAAGCATAGGTTCATTTCTTGATGTCACCATTACCATACTAAAGATCCATGCCCTTGAAAGTGTCAAAACATCTTCAACACAAAGAATGTTAGAGACAAGTAAAACAAGAATAACACAATCTTTGTAAACATGATGAACAAGAACAAAATCCACAATGCAAAGAGATAAAAAATCTCATGACAATAATTTGAAGATAAGAGATAAATAAAACTATAATCTTTTTACCAAACCGAATATCAATAGGTGCTAAAAGATGGATATGTCACTCTGCATCAGAAAACCAAAAACAAAAAAATGAAAAATTTTAAATGACCATAACTCGGTCAATATTTTCTAGAATTTTTATTCAACATGTTTTTGAAGATGGAGAAGTTGTTCTGCATCCACCTTCACAAACGTAACATAAATCTGAGCACTCAATCAAAAGATATTCACTCTGCAATCCACATGACTGTAAAAAAAATAAAAAAATAATTGATTTTAAAATAGTGATATCTCCACTGGACAAACTCCAAATGAAACGATACTTTTTTGAAATTGAGTATTTTTTGCGAGAGGAACTCAAATTTGCAATTTGCTTATTCAAAATCTGCATAGAAAGCGTAAAACAAATTATCTGAAAGTCACCACCCAATTTTACCTTAAACTTCTCCACAAGGGTTAGGGAAAAGAAAAAATATATAATATGTAGAATAAAGTCCAAAGTTGAAAAATTACCACTTGAGTATTACAGACCGAGTCACAAAACTGCAAAATATGAAGAGCCCAAATAAAATCATGAATATATGTTGTTGTTTTTTTACGAAAGAAGGTACAACAATAAACCTGCTATGATACAATGCTAGAATATTGTGAACTTACGAAATAATATCATAGCACAATATAAACTATAAAAAACATTACTAGTTTATCCTTTATCTACCAAGCAACACAAAACGTGAAATAAAATTGGAGAAAATAGAACAACAAGAGAACATCGATATACGTGGTTCACCCAATATTGACTATGTCCACAGGAAGGGTTGCATCTTCCATAGAGAATGGTTACAAATGATATAATTATAATGATGTATATGTGATAACTCTATTTTATAATATTAGAGTTATTTTATGCCTTTAAATGATATTTTACCAATATATAACATAAGTCATCATTACATATTCTAACGGTTGAAACCTTTGGATATTTCTAAATTTCAACACAATGCAATCCAAAAATCTTACAAGATGATAACTCAATGTGAAAACTTGCAAACTCAAATTAATTAATTAATTAATTTTTATGGTGATTTCTGAATCGCACTTCTATGATAGGTTTGAATCTCCTGGAAGGGATAAGAAGGATTCAATTTTAATCACTGGTAAGAAGGGCTTCATAGAATAATATTAGGGTTTTACGTCGTGTATCAAGAAATCTTAAAACTTATGCATACACTTTTTTGTGTTATTTTCCCCCAACTTTGTTGCAGCAACAATCATAATGAACTTTTTTTTTGGTATTTGGGGGAATTGATAATTGGGTTGGGCTTGTACTTATGTGACACGAGATCGATTCCGGTCGGCCACAACTATACCCCTAGATGTACCGCGCGACCCCATATACAACGGACAAGGCTAGTTGAGGTTTGGACTTGTTAAGTTCCAAGAACTACTTTAACAAAACATCCTATCCCCAACTAGTCTAGACCCCAAAGGTAATAATAAAAATGCACATCAAAATAAGCATCTAAGGTTTAAAATTTTGAAAATTATTATTATTTTTTAGACAAAAACGATTGTATTAAAGGTGGTATAACCACAAAAGCGAAGAACCAGAAGTAACATATAAGCCCTTATGGAAGCGACAATGGAGTTTAGCTATGTATAATTTCCTTATACGCCCTTGTGGAAGCGATAAAGTAGGTTCGGCTGTAGTTTTTAGCTATGAAAGTTTTTACTGTTTCATACTATTTACAAGGAAGAGAGCAATAAATAGAGAACCATGAACGGCTAGCTATACGAAGGAGCTGGCCAATATTCAAAAACAAAAATTAAGATTGACAGATCCTATTTTATTTGGAATTCTCACCACGACGAGATGAGGAACCTAGAAAGTTCTCACCGCGTCGTGTTGAGGAACTAGGGTACTTCGCCACCTCCAGCTTGGCAACCTTCAGCTCCAATTTCTCAAATTTAATCTCCAAGTCCGCAAGCATTCCAATTAACACATTCTCTATGTGTGATATTGCTCGTTCTCCTTCATTTTTAACATAAGTCAAGTCCTTGTAAACATTGTCAAACCGACGGGTGCCTTCAACATCAAACTTGCCAAGAATCTTACTCATTTTTTTTACCTTCTTCTTCAAATATTTGATACCGGTTTCAATAAACTGTGCATGAGAGGAGGAACCGATAGATTCAGAGGAGTTTTCCATTATGCGCTTATCCGACACCAGAGCACTGCCTGACAATATCAAAGCAGGAGAAACACAAATGTCCTCGGTGAATAAGACGATCCAAAGCGAAATTCTATTGTTGCGACTAATTTCCCATAACCCCAGACTGCACTAGATGCCCATCTCCTGTCTGGTAAATAAATTGCCTCGACCCCCCTGTTGGTTCATGATAGTCTGCAAAGTCATGATTATTTTGCATAAGTGAACGTGACTAAAAATATTCGCCACAATGGTAGCAAGGGTACGGAGGATCGAGCTTTAATGGAGGCCAGACGAAGAGCACGTGCCAAGGAGGTCATCAGTCCATCATGCAAATGGAATGCCATGTGATGGACATGCACCACACAACCCATCACCTTAATTGCCACGAGTTTTGAAAATGGCGCCTTGGGCCACTTGGACTAGCCCAGGGTTCTATGGAGGAGGGTAGTAGGAAATGTCCCCATTACACTCAAGGACTCCCAAACCAAGAACAACGCCCTTATTTGCAGCGCAATCATCCTTTCCATTGTGTTCCCTTAAAATATGGAAGTATTCAATTCTTCGAAAGGAGGAAGCAAGAGATTGATTTTTTTTAAACATCTGCTTGAGATGTAGATGGGAAGGAGGAGAATTTTCAGCTAGAGCCTGTATTAGAACTCTCGAGTCCCCCAACACTATGATGTTTGAGATTCCCCAGTTCCTAGCAATTTGAAGGCCCTGCCATAATTCCTAAGAGAAACTGAATTCTGAGAGTCCATCCGGGGTGATGAAAACCCTGCCCCCCCGCTATGTCGCACCAAGATTTCCCTTAGAGGCCCTGTCAGTGAAGAGAACCTCGTGGCGAATCTGACTCAACCATCTATTGAACTCCGGACCATTTGCCCTTATTTCCCATGATCGTTTGCCACTATTGACCATTATATTTGCTTGGGCTAAGTCTGGGGAAAGACTATGAAGCCAGGCTTCTTCAGGAGATGAGAGGGGACAACCGGACATGTCACACCAAATATGAGCAATGCAGTCCCCTAACAGGCCTTTAACTTTTGCTGCAACTTGACTGGCCAAGGCTACTTTCCCCCTAAAAATGCGAGAGTTCCTTTCGAGCCATATCTTCCACAGGATGATTTTAAGGAGAGACATCCAACAAGATTTGATAACCGAGTTTTTGAGGCCGGAGAAAGGGAAGAATGAGGCCCAGTTGATAAGCAAGGAATGAATATTGATGAAGGAAATGCTTGCATGGATAGGGAGCGCTGCATTCCAAACCTCTTTAGCGAAAACGCAGGAAATCGGGATGTGATCGGTTGTTTCTTCACTCTCCATATAGAACAGGCATCTTGTAGGACCTTCCTACCCATTTTTTTAAGATTCTCACCTGTCAAAATTTTTCCATGGGCCAGAGTCTAGGTAAAGAAATCAATTTTGGGAAGACTTTTCGCAGCCCAGACGCTTTTCCAGAGATCTGAATTGTCAGTGGGAAGTGTATTAGTGATGAGCATGTAGCCCGCATAAGTAGTGTAGTTCCCAGATTTCTTTCCCTATCCTCTCGCATCCTTGGAGGACTTAGAAACTAGAGCTTTTCCTTTTAGATTTGAGATGAGCATGGATTTAACATTGTCAAGGCGGGGAGGGCACTGAATCTTCCATCCCTTCCAAGAATTATAGCAGTCCTGATTCCAATCAGAGATATCCCAAAGCGTGATCAAATTGTGAGAGCTCATATAATCTAGTAAGGGCCCAATGCTTGGCAACTAAGCCAGAGGTGGGTCTCCCATAATCGAGTCTTCCTATATCTTTATCCGTTTCCCATTCCCAGGGATCCAGGTGAGATTGGGGATGAAGAAACTGAGCGCTTTAGACAAAATAGAGAAAGTAGCAGATCCTTTTCTTACTTGAGGAGGCCTATCCAGACATCTTAAGCGGTTCCTTACAAAATATTTTTTTCCAAAGCGCCGATTTGCAGATTTGCACCAGTTCGCCTTACCAAAGATAATATTCTAGAGGATTTTGGCACCTAGGGCCATATTTCTAATTTGAAGTCCTCCTTGCATGAGGGGCTTTGATACCTTGTCCCAACTTACCAACGAAAGTTTCTTCTCATTTTGTTTCCCTCCTTTCCATAGGAACTTTCTAATCATTGCTTCAATGCTGGCAATGATCCCTTTTAGGGCTAATAGGATGGAGCATTGATAGATCGGGATACCGGAAAGGACGACTTTAATGAGGACAACTTTGTCGGTTGGATTTAACCAATTTGAACCCCATGTGTTGATCCTGTTTTTTATTTTGTCCACAATTGGCATCTAGTTGGAAGATTTCAGGGAAGATTTAAAGATGGGGACCCCAAGATATTTAAACGCATCCCATTGAGTCTTCCCTTCAATGCCCATAATTCTGCTTATGTCCGCCATTTCTCTAGGATTGTAGTTCCACCCTAGAATTTGGTTTTTTCTAAAATTTATCTGGCTTCCCGAGGCTTCTTGGTAGTGGTCCAGCTCAGACTTGAAGAGTCTAGGTGATTGAACACTGGCACTGCCCAAGAGAATGGTGTCATCAGCGAATTGGGTGTGGTTAATATTCTTGAGCCCCCCGATGATTCAAAGGCCGATGAGGTTATTTTGGGCTTGGCTATGGTTTAACTGAAAACTGAGCACGGAGGCTTGAATGGCATAGAGAAGATGAGAGAGAGGGAAACCTTGCCTAAGACCCCGAGAGGCCTGGAAGAAATCAACAACTCTTCCATTGACAAGGGGGGCAATCCAAGGACCACTAATGCAGGCTTGGATCCACTTGATGAATCCCGTATCAAAACCGAACCTGTGCATGACTTGAAGGAGAAACTCATGTCTAACTCTGTCAAAGGCATTAATTAAGTCTACTTTAATTATCATACCTTTTTCCTGACGCTGAAGACTAGAGTGGATAGCTTCTTGCACCATAATGATGTTGTCAGCTATATGCCTTCCTTTAATAAATCCACCTTGATTCTTTGGGATAATGGAAGGGAGAATCTCCTTGATCATGTTAGCAATAACTTTGGTAATAATCTTGTATCCGATGTTGCAGAGCGAGATAGGCCTAAATCTATCGAAGGAAATTGCCCCTTTTACTTTGGGGATCAAAGCAAGAAAAACAGAGTTGGTACTTCCACCGATTTTAGTGCGCTCTTGGGATTTAATAACCATTTTTATGAAGATCGTGCTTGATAATTTTCCAGCATGACTTAATAAATATGGCGGTGAACCTGTCAGGACTAGGAGCTTTGTTAGGTTCCATTCCAGCTAAAGCCCGTTTGATTTCCTTTTTTGAGATAGGGGTTGTAAGGCTTCTGTTGACTGAACGCGAGATCACCTTTGGAACCGAGTCGAGAATGGGGAGAGAGGGAGAGAACCAGGAGGGATTTCTTCGGTATAGATATTTTGGAAGTGTCTATGTGCCTCCTTTTTTATTTCCTCAAAGTCCCGGGTGGCTTGGCCTTAACACTGTATCTCCTTTACAGCTTTGTAGTTTTTACGTCCTTCAACTTGATTATGGAAGAAGCTCGTATTTTTGTCTCTCGCCTTTAGCCAAAAACATCTTGTATTTTGCCTCCAATATTCTTCCTTGCCTTTGCAAGCTACATGCAAGTTACTTTGCAACGATGTTTCCTTTTCCAGACTAGTTATATCCACGAGATGATCCTCCTGCCATCTATGATGAGCTTCCAGTGATTGTTGAGCTTCAATCCTCTTTGCTGCCGGGGTTTTCAGCATTTTAGCCCAGGCTTTTAGGGCTCTCTCCAGTCTTCTGAGTTTTTCTTCCCGGATGAAGAAAGGGGATCTTGATACCGAGATATCCCAAACTTCCTACACTAGATTGTGAAACCCTTCCTGGTTTATCTAATTTAGACTAAATCAGAAGGGAATGGGGCCTAGATTTTTCTCTTCAGAAAGATCCAACAAAATTGGCTTGTGATCCGAAATGCTGAGGGGGGAAATTGAGGAGGCCGCTTTGAGCCCAATAATTAGGAGAGATTGATTCACTAGGAACTGATATGATCTTGCCGTAATATGAATCGGACCTGTTCTTCTGTTAGTCCAGGTGAAGCGACCCCTAGCTGGTTTAATATCTTCGAGGTCCCAGTCTTTGATGATATCTTTGACTGTTTCCCGCAGGGGATCCCTAACAATGGAGCCACCTTTTTTTTTCCGAAGCATTGAGGGTGATATTTAAATCCCCAACGAGGATGAGATTCTCGGGGTGGTGAGCTGTAATCGTGTCAAGAATACTTTGCCATCATTCTTTCTTTTCCGAGAGCAAGACTGGTTTATAGATGTTGAAAATACTAACCAGAGTTCCAGTGCCTAAAGGACGGAGCTTGGAGAGGATCTAGTGAGTATGGCTAAGGGACTGAACCAGCTCAAAGGAGTCACTTCTCCAAAGCGTCCCAAGTCCTCCAGAGGCTCCTCTTGCACTTTTGGCAATTCTATCTCCATTTTCCCAAAAGGTCTGACTGGTTTGGAGGAAATCTTCTTCCTCCATTTTCGTCTCTTGGATCAAAAGTATGCTGGGAGTGGAAATTCTAATTAAGTCTCTCATTTCTTTAGTCTTTATCTTGCTCCCCAAACCTCTGCAATTCCAGTAGACGATTTTCATTACTTACCTTTGGATGCGTTGGCAACCCCTTTTGAGGCCTGACCTTTCTGCCTGGTAGGTCTGGAATTCATCATTGCTTCAATAGTAGCTTGTGCTCCGAGCAACTTGTCTTTGTAGGTGGCTTCTTCTCGACGTTCCTTATCCGTTTTCCTTCCACGCTTAGCTTTTTTATGAGAGAGATGGGATTGGCAATCTCACCTTCTTCTGTTTCTGAAGCTTCCTCTTTGGACGTATGAGTCAAAAATTCAGGATGAGGAGAGGAATCCTTTTGGATCTCCTTGACAGGTGACTTCCCTTCAACCCCAGGGTTCGAAGGTGGGACAACTGAATCTGGATCCTTCTCCTCTTCTGGAATTTTCCCCTCCCCTTCGATCTCTACGTCAGCAAATTTGTTGCTATCCTCATGACGCGATTCTTGGATCGAGCCTTCTTTTCTGTTGTTTTGGTTTCCTAGATTTCTCCCATCTCTTTTCTGTGTCTGCCTAGTCCCATTCTTGGCTTGTTTTGCTTGGTTCCAACCTTCTTTTGCCTCTTTATCTGATTGTTCTGTAGGTACCTTAGGGTAGTTCATTTGGAAGTGCCCATAGTCATGACATTGTCTGCATTTGAAGGGCAGCTGCTCATAGTCCAGTTTTTGGAAGTGTTGCCATTCTCCTACTGTAAGCTTTATGGCCTCTGGCAGCCCAGCTTCCAGAGATCGACTTCCACACATATTCTGGCACACGAGTAGTTCTCTTTGGGGTTTGCTCTGTCAATGAATTCCCTTAGATTGTCCCCAATGGTTTGCAAGGATGAGGGGGTCGAACAATGGATCGAGAGATTGGGCAGGCGAACCCAAACTGGAACCGCCTTGGGGACATCCACAGCTGGGTCAAAGTCCGGGGTCCAACGATTTAGATAGACCTTGGGGTCCCATGAAATACGACCCATTTCGGAAAATCAGATCCCGATCTTCTTTTGCAATAAATTCGAAGAGGAAGAACCCTCTTCCAACCGCGTAACAGGTGACACTATTGGAGATCAAAGGCCTCTAATTTTTCTGGATCCAGTTATCCGTAGTCTTAGGGGAGGGCCACAGACTTGTAAACTGACCCACAAGGGCTTGATCTGCCAGGAAGACAACGATATGCATGGAGTGCTACGACGACAGATCAATAATTGGAACCTCATCAAGTTTCTTCACGAATATTGGGACTGGGGCAGAACCAGGATTCAATGATTTCCCAGATACCAACTTATTGAAAGCAACAACGTCTTCAGAGGCTACTAGGGGAGGGGCCCCATCTCCAGCCTCGGGCATGGTTACAGTTGGGCCCCAATGCAGATCAAGCTGATCCGACTCGACCCAAGGGAGGAAAACCCAGGCTGGGCAGTCAAAGCGGCTCAGAACCCGAGCGACGGCGACCAAGCAGAGGCGCAACAAAAACCTAGCGGAGAGCTTGTGCAGTAAATGCCAGAGCTCGAGCTAGGAATCATATTTTTTGCCTTTTGTAAAATTTTGAAAATAATAATTATAAATATCTAATTATAAAAATGCAATTTTTTTAATAAAAACCCATTTTTTCACCAATAAATTTTGGTCATAAACTCAATAATTACTACACATCTACTTATTATGAAAATGTAAAATTTTTAATAAAAATCCCTTATTTTTTCAAAATGATCTTACAAATATCCATTTTATCACCATGTAATTGCTGGTCATAAACTCCATGAATCCCACCTCTCTCTCCGCACCAACCCAAAACATTGATGAAAATTCCATGCCACATGGTATCTCCAAAATGCAATCCCATCCTTACGTACAACTATGTCGGGGACATAAAATTGAACCCCTAACATGCGTGCTATAAACTATATTTGCTTTCTCATCTTCTTTGATGGATTCTCTAGTTGAGAGAACTATACTATACCTATGTTTAGTAGCCCCAAGTCAAGTATCAAACCTTTAGCCCGACAAAATTCAGTTGTAACTGTTACATGCCTGAGTTTCAGTGGGAACTGACAGCAGATACAGAAAAATCAGGGAGACTCGCTACTTCAACTTTCTCCTTTAAAGTATTCGTATGTATGATGGAATTTAAGGTTTGTTGGCACTGATGAGATAATGGAGGTTTATTTTAAAGAGAGCTGTAGAAGTTGGCTAAGGATCAAGGCCATATTGGGATGATTTCAAACCATTGAAAATGGCAGAGAATTCACCAATTTCGCCCTCACAGGCGAGGCTGGGGCTCTCTGTTCCCCTTTATACTTCATCTCAGAAAATAGCTGAACGAAATGCGCCCATATTCAACTTACCTCCGCACAGAAGAGCTCAATTGCTTCTTCACGAAATGGCTGGACTCACTACCAGACTTTTCGAGGTTTCCAGTAAGTATATTGTTAAACACATCTCTAGTTTTGTTTTGTTTTCTTTCGCCTAGGTGCCAGGGTTAAGGGTTTCTATTCTGTGAGACTTGCACCCGGCATCAATCCCATTTGATATGTCGTTTGAACGGGGCAGATCACAGCGGAGTGGGAAATGTTTTGATAAATTGAAAATGTTATCTTTATGCAGGCAACAGTGCAGCATGGCTGACGGCTTACCGGGGTTCGATTCCCACATTCCTTCAAGGATCTTGCATTCCTCCAGAAGCAGCTTCAGCCACAACGATTAAAGAGATTTTATCTATATTGTCATCGCACCAGAGTCTTTTAGGAGAAGCCATGACAGATATTCAAGAGATCCAAAAGATTGAGCAAGAGAAAGAGACGCTTGCCCAAGAGATTGCGTCCAAGGATTCTGCAATGCGCGCCTTTGCAAAGAAATTGCGGGACACCCAGCAGGTTTTGGAGCAAACCCTAGAAGATTACGCTGGTTACAGGAAATGTAAGCGTAGGAAAACATCAAATTCGACTTCAGATGTTGTTGTGGGTATCGGTGATTTGGACTTGTCTGAAATTTTAACCTACGCCCAAAAAATAAGCTACACGACATTCGCACCACCGGAGTTCGGTGCCGGGCAAGCTGCGCTTCGTGGCGCTCTCCCCCCTGCTCCGCAAGACGAACAAATGAGAGCTTCTCAGCTGTATAAATATGCAGACCTGGATATTGGAATTCCAAAACAAACAATTACAGAGCCATTGTCTGTTGCAATTGTGGAACCTGCTCCAGAGAAAGTTGTTATTAATCCAAAGCCAGAGGTTGGTCCTGACATGCTGCCGCCAATTCCACCTGGATGGAGGCCGGGAATGCCAATTGAATTGCCGGCAATGCCCCCAGGATGGAAGCCTGGGGATCCTGTTCCGTTGCCTCCAGCTGGTTGGAAGCCTGGAGATGTTGTGCTACTTCCAAAGCAGGAAGAGACTGCTCCAGCACCACCAGTGCATGTCGCTCCTGCAAGACCTGCGGAACCTATTCAAGTGCGATATGTGCAGCTTGATATCAATCCTGAAATGCAGGATGAAGACAGTAGTGAATATACTGAAGAAGGCAGCTCAGAGGAGGATGATGGCTAAGAACGGTAAGACACCCTGATATTTTGAACAATGGTGTAAAAATGTAATGAAAAATTTGAAAATGATCGATTTTATGATGAGGATTACACTAGAATTTGACTTATTGTTAACGAAGAACTTTTGTTATAATTAGATTTTTATTTTGACCTGAGAGTCCTGAAATAACTATCATTTATTGTTTGTATAGATAAAAAATAACGCTCTACGTACTTGATATCAATCTTGAAATGCAGGATAATGATAATAGTGATGAGTAATACACTATTGAAGAAGGCGTTACTTGATATCAATCTTGAAATGCAGGATAATGATAGTAGTGATTAGTAATACACTATTGAAGAAGGCTCCTCAGAGGAGGAAGAGGACTAAGAACAGTTTGGGCATATTGATTTTTTGACCAATGGTGTAAAAATGTAACAAATGAAAACCGGATACATTTTGAATAACTTTAGTCACTTGTAATTGTCATTTACCTCCAAATGACGAGGATTGCTGTAGTATTTGACTAATCGTTTACCAAGAAGATCTATTATAATTAGATTTTCATTGTGAGTGGTCAATTCTGAAATAAATGATCATTTATGGGTTGTACTGATAATAGACAAAGCTTTACATTCTGCATCTAAAGGATGAACTGTCTTGTGGAAAGCAAGCTATCTTCAGTAGCCTTAAGAGCTTGCTTTCTTATTCTTTAAAACAAATATGTCTTCTCTTCATTTGTAAAAGTCTTTAGCATCATCTGACCCTTATTTTTTTTAAGATATAACAAAGCTGTTGAACGCCTGCCTTGGGAGTGTTTTTATGATCCCCTTGACTTACCTTCCCATTTATTACTCTAATACCTTCTACTCCCTTGTTTAGGCACAAATCCGGTATAAAGGATCTTTGGCCAGGCTTGGTTTAATAATTGTCAAAGGCAAGTGCCTCTCTTATTCTGATGGTAAAGGGGTTGAGGAGATCTGATCTTAGAGGTATTTTTCAATAAGCTTTTGCCAAAGCTGATTAGAGCAGTTAATTTTTTTTTTCCAAACTCTCTTAGCTCTCTGCATTTCTGAAATTGAAATCAGCAGAGGATCCCCCAAACCTAAGCCTTCTTTAGAGATCGAAGCACAATCTGTGGTCCAGTTGATTGGTTTAAATTTGTGACCTTACTTGTTATGAGAAATCAATGGATAGTCTGAGAAGGTAGTTTAGTTTTCTGGAATTGAACTGTGTGAGCGCTTTTCATGGTAGCCCTGATGATGGTTGGAGGGTCCACTCGAAATGTTAGTCTTCTTAAACTCTCACACGGTTCAATTCCAAAAGCCTAAACTACATTATGGCTAATTGTGGAAACCTACATTCTCAGAATCTACCTAAACTACATTATGGCTAACTGTGGAAACCTACATTCTCAGAATCTGAGAATCTGTTTACTATACATTTTATACCTGCTTTGGGAGCATGTTGGATAGGGAAAGCATAGTTAACTGTCTCTGGATGACGGAGTGCTACATGGAGACGTGCACCTTGTTACATCTCAATTTATCACCTAAGTGCTAGAGAGTGCAACTTCTAAAGAGAAAAACCATTGTCACTTTAGTATTTGTCCTTCCACTTTTTAGGCCAATTCTGAAGGCCAAGGGAGTCTTCCCTATGGGTACTTAGATTTGAGGTTCAAGAGGGCTTAAGGGCAAAAGAGTTTTAACTTGTTTGATTATGTGAATTGTTATTCAAGTTAGATTCCCCATATGAGTGTTTTGACCATCCAAGATATGAAATAAACAACAGATCAAACACTTCAAAGATAAATTTGCTCATGTATAAAACTGAAATGAACCATGGACATTAAAGACAATAACTCATGGAAAGGAAAAAACCATAATGCTTAGAAATTTAATTGTGTTTAACCAACATAGATGCATCTTAAATAGAGAGGGATCCAATTCCTTGAGGTGTAAATTTTTTTTGTCTTAAACTTTTTGCATGTCTAGAAAAAATTTGCACCTCATGAAATTTGATCCCCCTCCATGCTTGATAGATCTAGGTTTAAGATGGATTTCTGCTGGTTTTAATTTTCTTTTATTTTATGAGCCGCCATGAATTTATTTAATTACTTTTTAATTGGTGTTATTAGTTTGTTCCTTGAGGTGTAAATTTTTTTTGTCTTAAACTTTTTTGTTCCATGCTTGATAGATCTAGGTTTAAGATGGATTTCTGCTGGTTTTAATTTTCTTTTATTTTATGAGCCGCCATGAATTTATTTAATTACTTTTTTATTGGTGTTATTAGTTTGTTTTATGAGTCAAATGATTTAAAGTTACGTAATGTTACAACAACATCCTCCCCCATACCTGGCTGTCTCTCAGTGCAATGAGTGGGCTATTTCCAAAATACATCCACAAGTCAAAATTTATAAAATGCCCATACTTAAGTTGACTAAAATCATTTCAACAAATGTGTTTTATAACTTAAATGAATTAGTTACTGCAAACTTGAAATTAGCCTCTTTATTGAACTGCCTTAAGCACCCATAATCCATGAACAATGTACATCATCAAGAGCAATGTGCTAGATAAATCAGTTGGGCTTTGCACCAAATAAAGATTCTAAAATAGCAACGAAGTCTTGTAGTCAGTTATCAAGTAATTAGCCAATAGTAAAGTAATTATCACTCTTAAAATGTTTACTTCTCAGTCACCATGAAATCTCCGGAAATAGATAGTGAAATAAACTAGCAAAATGCTTGAAATAAAACTAAAATTTCTTTAAATGCTATGTGCAGAAAATTATACGATAAGAATCTAGGTTTTTTAGATGCTAGATCAACTAAAATCAACTTCCAGAATGTATGATTATGCACAAATATTTTCAAGAATCGGTAAATCACTTGAAACTACTTGTAACTTCAAGAAAAATTTAAATTTTGATCACTAATCTAACCCCAAGAATTGACGTTTATTTAAGAAAATTCTAAGAATATTTTTGGGATTTTTGAGTTTGATTCTACTCTAAGAAAAGCAAGAAATTTGAAAGATTTGAAGTTTTTGGTTGTAGAAATTGAAGTAGAGACTAGTGCCTTTTCAAACCCTTGAGTCAATGAGGTCTTGGGATCAATTCTCTTTGAGCCTTGAACTGTATGTGCTTGACAGAGATCTCTGCAACAAAAATCAAGACAAACTCCTACCCATAGGTATTGGAATTTCACACTAATTTTCACAAGAAAGGGTGACATCTATGGTGCACTTCTAAGATTACTTGTACCCTAGCTTATATTACTTGATTTGTAGCTACTCCTAAGATTGTCAAACCACAAGACAAGCAACAAAACTAACATACAAAATATTAAATTCCATTTCAGCAAGACTGCCCCTCGAAGTGGACTAGGAATATAAATTATACAGTGGCAAAAACATAATAAGTTACATCAACATTTGATCTATAAGTAGTACTCCATATGAAGAAGAAACCCTAATAGACAAAGAACCTTTGAAAAAAATATGATAGTATTTATCTCCAATACTCAACAACAAATGACAATGAGAAGTGAGTTCCATTTATAAGAAAACCCCCAATAGACAAAGAACCTTTGATGCAAAAATATTATGGTATTTATCTCCAATACTCAACAACAAAAGACAATGAGGAGCAAGTTCCTTTTATAGGAAAATGACTTAACTTCTTCTACAATAGAATAATAATAAAAGTGCTAAAACCTTAGATCTATCCTAGGGAGTAGGGACTCTCCAAGATAGAGTCAAGAAATATAAAATATGCATTCTCTAATCAACTCCTCAAAGAGGTAGGTCGATCCACAATATATGGTAAAAAAAAGTGAGAATGGTACATCATAAGCTCAAGAAATGAGGTTGATCCATGAGAAAAGGTACAAATGATAACCTCCAAGGCCCCAAGCCTTGGGCACTCCAACCCACAAGCTCCAAAACCATCAAATCAAGTCCCCAAACCATAGTCCACAACCCAGCCCTAGATGGTTTACACAGTCATGACCCAGCCTCGCAGGCTGCCAATCAGTCACGACCCAGATTCTAAGTCTGCAAAACATGTCATGACTCAACCCAAGAGTGTATAACAAGTCACGGTTCAGCCCTAGGGGCTTCCAACAGGTCATAAACCAGCAAGAAAAGGTCACGACCCAGCCTTAAGGGCTTCCAGCAATCACGGTTCAGTAAGGGAAGACCATGGCCTAGCTTGGAAAGGTCAGCAACAGTCATGACCCAGCTTGGGAGGAGGTTCCACAGTCATGACTCAGCCTTAGATGCTGTTACAAGTCCACGACCCAGCAAGAAAGAGAACCCATAGTCACGGCTCAGCCAGGAAAGGCTGTCAACAACCATGGCCTAGCTCCAAAGGCTGAACTGTAAACAAGTCATAGTTCAGCCCAAGAAGGCTTAACCAGTCACGACCTAGGCTAGAGAGCTGCAGCAAGGTCTATGACCTATTGAAAGATGCAGGTAAAAGATCACGGATGAGCTCTGTCAAGAACAATGAGGCCAGGATCTGCTAAAACTAGTAGTCGGAGAGTCACGACCCACTCCAAGAGTAGCAAAAACCGAAGACGTCAACTCAAAGTAGCAGTAAGCCTAGATGTTAAGTAAATTGCAACAACAAACTCTAAAGGAAGACAAAGAATTATATCTAAACTTTTCTCTCTTGTCAAGATGCACACTAAGGGTGGAGATTTGAACTTAATTTACAATCTTGACAAGCCTTCTAGAAGGGTCACTTAAACACTCCTAGGTTTTAGGATAATTACCAAATAAAAACATAAAATAAAGTTAGGTTGACTTAATAGGGTACTAGAGGTCAAAATGTCATACAAGACAATAACAATAAAAACAATGAGGTTAAGTCATCATAGTAAAAGGGTCAACGGTACCACAAACAATAAGGGCGCTAGGACCAATAAGAAAACATAAGACCGTAAGTCAACTAGAGGGGTAACAACAAGGTGGTAAGACAACCCCTTCTCCAAGGTGTACCATCAAGGTGGGGAAACACCCCTTTTATCCACAAGATTAACAAGACCAAGGACTTGAATCTTTTCTCTCTTAGTGTTAGGGTTAACCTTGACTCGGGATTGAGTCAAAGGTGGTTAGGTCTAGCACATGGTTTGTTGTAGCCCATGGTATTGTCCCATGGTATTGCATGTGATGAAGCCTTTATAAGGCTTGAGAAGGCTCCATTGTAAAGTAGCCTGGAGGTGAGCGGTGGCTAGCTCACTTGGCCCGGATGGCCGGTTTTGGCCATGTAATGAAGATCTTCATTGATGCTGGTTTTCCCCGCATGGGGTTTCCAGGGTATATGTGGTTGCTTGTGATAATGTTGATTTCTCGCTCATTATTATATTATGTTGCTCATTTTAATTCTAACAATTGGTATCAGAGCCATGGTTTGGCTTGGTTATGCTCGTTGGTGTTTCTATGTTGAATCAAATTGTGGGGTGCATGTTTGGTGGTACCCGACACCCTAGCAGTAATTTTTTGGTCCATGTGAAACTTAGCCGTAGGCAAGTTTGGATTTCTCTGGATGCTAAAAGCATAAGGTATCCCTCTTATGCGCAAAGAAGGGATGTTGCATCAAGTGTGGAATGAACCACTAGGCAGGTACGAGGGTGGCAGGTGTACTCGTAGCCTAGCTTGATGTGGATTAGAGAGGTTGAGTGTTCGATTGCGGGAGAAATGTGAGATGGTTTAATCTCGGTTTTAGGACCAAGATTGATGAGCCATGTATGTGAAGAGAATTCCTAGAGAACTGGCGGTTATAGCGGCCGATGACCCATGTAATCTGGTAGATGGATTTTTCTTTATATGGACATCAATGATAGAGTTTGGATGTAGGTACAAAGGGAGCATGACAAAATACGAGCAAGGAAGCGAGCATGGAAAGCGAGAGGATGAAGTAACGGATGGTGATGGTGTAGTCACCATGAAGGCACATGAAAAAAAATAAAAAATGTAATGGAGCGGTTTGCATGTAAATGGGCATATGCCTGTAAGACCTGGTAAGGCATGCATACCCCTGGTAACTCACCGGTAAAGTCGGGAGATAGACCTAGGTGATAGGGGGGTGTATGTAAGATTCCTTGGTAAATATTTGAGGGGAGTTGGTGATTACTCCAAGTCAAGTTTAAAGGGGGGATTGTTAGGGTTAACCTTGACTTGAGATCGAGTCAAAGTTGGTTTAGGTCTAGCACATGGTTTGGGCACATGGTTTGTTGTAGCCCATGGTATTGTCCCATGGTATTGCATGTGACTAAGCCTTTATAAGGCTTGAGGAGGCTCCATTGTAAAAGCGGCCTGGAGGTGAGCGGTGACTAGCTCACTTGGCTCGGATGGCGGTTTTGGCCATGTAATGAAGATCTTCATTGGTGCCGGTTTTCCCCGCATGGGGTTTCCAGGGTATATTGTGTGTCTATCTTGAATGTTGCTTGCAATGTTTATTTTCTCGCATATTGTTATTTAATGATGCTCGTTTTTATCCTATCACTTAGGTATATCGTCCATATGTGTTCCATACAATAACTATGAGCTTTTATCATCACTGTATAAGGAAGATCCAAACTGGATGATGTGATCCTCTAGTCCTCCACACTGCTCCTAAAGGTCAAGTGCTAGTGACATTATCAAGGGGTGGCCAATCCCTTGAGAAACAACCTAGCAATAATCATTTAGAAGAAGAGGACATCACACATCATCATCTTGGTCAACTAACCAAGGTCAACATGGTTAGCTGACCAAGTATGTACTTGCAGGAACTGTTGAATTTTTACCTAGGAAGTGTTTGTTCACTCATGCCTTGGGGTGGACAAGGACACTTTAATATGTGGTCCCTAGCCTAATTATAAATCTGAGAATGAATTTATTATAACGTGACCTTTTTAATGTGAGTTTGAATTTATATTTTAAAAGTAACTTTAATTTAAGCCATTGATCTCAAAGTGGAAGTTACTCAAACAAAAAGGGCTTGGGAAAGACAAATGGAAATCATTGTTCACATTCCAAAGAGAGAATTTTTGGAGAGGAGAGAGCAAGAAAAGAAACAAGGGTTTGGAGAGATTTCATTCCTGAAATTTGAGAGAGAGAGAATTTCTGCACATTCCAAAGACAGGAAGAGGCAAAATCTGGGCATGGTTCCCAAGACAAAATTTCTAGCAGGCATAAATTTTGAAACTGTATCGTACAGTTCCATACAACAACATAGATTTCGAGGTGATCTGTACAGTTAATACATCACACAACTCGAGGTGATTTGACAAGTCAATACAACACACAAATTGAGGTGATTTGACCAACATTTAATGCTATTGACAGGCCGTACATCAACACGCTTTTCGAGGCAGAAAATGTGTCCATACAAACACACGTGTGGGATGTACAACACAAAAATCGAGGCAGCCATAGAGTGTTTCTGGCACGATTTTCGAGGTGTTATTAGGGAGATAAGTATTGTTGTTTTGATTTTGTTTTTGCTGAAGAATTAATAGAATTTCTCTCTCATACAGGTTTTCCCTTCGTGGTTTTTCCTGGGTCAATTTGACCAAAAATCTGAGCATTTAATTTTAGTGTTCCACGGGGACGCGTCTCCTAGGGTCGGGCGCGAGCCCCCTAGGTTTCCCACGCATCAGGGGTTGGGAGGCTCCATGGGAAACGTTTCCCAGCGCCCCCCTTTCTACGAAATTTGGGGAAACGTAGGTCTAGGAGTTTCCCAGATTGGGGGGCTCCCACACGCCCCCTCTTGAAAATGGGGGGGATCCCACACGCCCCCACCCTCTCGAATTCTTAATTTTTTTAACTTAAAAACAAAGTGGTTCATCTTAAATTTTTGTCTTTTACACTAAATGGTCATTATAAATCGAAATAGAAACAAATAAAAAGAAACAAGCATTGATATGATATGCTTGGCTATAACGATTGCATTTACATTACACTAAACTCTTCGGGAACATAAGTCTTTATATGTTGTGGTTCATATTTTTATTATTTTCTATTTTTTAAATAATTTTAGAGACTGCAACCCCCCCCCCCCCCCCCCCCCCCCCCCCCCCCC
>LPNX010080708.1:655297-883585 GCA_001517045.1 Pseudotsuga menziesii
CGTCCTGGAAACTTGGTGGAACACTGTTCAATTTTCATGTGTGTGGTTGAGTTTAGATTTATGAGTAAGAGTTTAGGGCTACTAAAATTTTCAGAGTTCGAAAGTTGAAAAGAATCTCGAGTGTTTCATGTTTTTCAGTTAAAATTTTAATTTTTCAATTTACATGCATGGTGGGGTTTAGGCATTAAACCATATGCAGCACTGAAACAAAAACCGGGTTGGGGTTCTCAATTTGTTTCATGGTATCAGAGCTTGATTGAACGTTGAAAATAACACAATAATACATTTCAAACTTGGAGAAATAAGGGAAAACATGGTTGTTGAGAAAGAACAGGTTCTTGAACTTACTTGATGTTGCCGCCTCTTACGCACCTTGGTTAACGCAGCAGAAATCTTCAAGCTGCTTGGTGCATCCTTGGGGGCAAGTCTCGAGTCAGGGTATGTCACCTGATCTTGACTCCTTCGTTTAGGCTTAATTCCTAATGAAGCCAAGGGGAGTAGTCCCTACCAAAAGAGTTTCTAAGGCTCTGAAGTGTTTTAATTGTTTCAATTGATTGGGTTGTTTAAGGAGTTAGAAATGAATAAATTGTTGACACGACACTATGCAAAATTATATAACTAAATTCAACAGCAGTGCAAGATATATCAATAATCACAATATGACTATAAGCAAAATAGAGAGTACAAGAATTGAACTCGTGCCAATATGGAGTCACAACACAATGAATGCTGTTGAAAACAAGGAAAACAGTTTGCTCGTGTACTTGGTCAATTTTAATTATTAGAATGATGAGTAATTAAAGGAAGGGGAGTCCCGATATACCAAGTGGTACTGGGAATATGTCCGAAATTTGGGAAGAGTGGCTCTGCATGGGAAAATGTGGGCTAGATGGAGTCGTGGGGGGGTGTTCAACACTACACCACAAGGGTGCAGCCTAATGGGACCCCACGGTCACTTTCTAGTTGTTCCCGCTTTCCCTGAAGAATTTCCCCACTACTTCTCCAATATCGTTTACGTCGGATTTTCTTAATGTTTAGGGGATGTTAATTTTATTATTGTGAGTTGATTAAATTAAATGTGAGTAATTAATTAATGCACACTTCTGCTTTTGATATCCCCAAGAGTCAGACAAAGCTGCGAGGGGTAGAGCATACACGGAAGAAGCAAATGTTTGTTCCAAAAAGCAAAGTAAAGTTGAGATACAGCCCTTCAGGACGGATTGTGTGCTCGTGTGAACAAAAAATTGTGAGACTAATTACTACGACAAATAAATGCCGGGTTAGTATTTGATTACTTTGAATAAAATTTGTAAATCTTGAAATAAACTTGACTGATTTAAAAGTTGAAGTAATCAAATCTAATCTAAACGAACAAGAAAGTCCAACCCACTTCAAGGACAGATATAGTCTTCCCCCAAATCGGGGAAGAGGGGTGTGGGAGCCGTAATCCCACTTGCTCTTTTATTAAATTGTTACACTGCTGATAATTAAATAGAGGGTTGCCTTATGATCTTATACTTTGGCCAAAAGGTTTACAACCGGAAGAAAGGGATTGAAGATGGGGGATTTGGAGATGCTTTGGGAGGCTAAAAACTTGAAAATTTTGCCAGCATTTCCTCTTTACCTGTCAACAAAATACAAAAACCAGCAAGCTAATATTTTATAAATTAGTGGATTAACATAGAAATACAATCAAAATTTTACACCTTAGTATTTGCGAAAGTTGAAGGAATTTAAACCACTTCAAATACTAAGAGATTCACTAGATCTAAGCTTATGATGGTTAAAAAGAAATGCTTCTAGATCTAGTTAAATAATCAAGCTAAGAAAAAATCTAAGCTTGCTTTTAAAGGTAACAAGGAAAAGATTTAATTTTTTAGGGATGAAGAAATAGCCCTCAAGCTTGGCTAGAATCTTTGTGAAGACATAGAAGTGCTTGAAATGCAAGAAATGTTAGATCTTTAAGATAAATAATGAAGGAAAGAAGAGATGCAACCGAGCTCCCACTTCTCCTTCACCTGAGATGATCTGCAAGCTACACACAAACTTTGAACAAGTGAGATCCAATCTAGTGCATTCAATCAAATGAAATGAGAAGAACACAAGTAATACCAACTACAAAATGTTGCTTCTTAATCTTAGATAACCAAATACAAGTAAACAAATTAATACTTTAGATGTTTACTCAGTAAACCATAAATGATTTTTAAGCTAGAAATCAGATCTGCAAAACTTGTAAGAAATGAACAATAGCTTAGTCAAATATCATCTCGATTAATTGCAGCATTCACATCAACAAGATCTTACACCATTCAGACCCTCCAAAGTCTTGACTTTTATTCAAAATCAGAAAAAATAATGATCATTACAATAGCAGAGGTTACTTGCTTCATGTGAATTGAAGAGAAAGAGCCTTGCTTATATAGAAAAATAGAGAAGAAGAGGGTAGTGCATTCACCAACTTGGCATGAGCTTGTAAAATGGAAACAATTTAAAACAAACATGACTCATTCCAAAACCAAACCCAACCCTTTCCACTCTACTTTTGCTCTTTCCATAAATTTCTTGGGAAATGCGCCCTCTCCAATTGGCAATGTCATGTTGCCTCTTTCACATGAGAGAAATGCTCCAACATGTTTCGGGAAGGTTAGAAATATTTCCAAATAGCTTTGCCAACTCAGAAATTTCATTTTCGGCATGTTTTTTTTACTTTTTGGAAATTGCCGAATTCTTTTATTTTCTCATTTTTGGGTTTTTTTTGGTTTTTTTGACGAAAAGTTAATTAACTTATTAAGTGAAAAGTGAATCACTTAAAAACTTATGAAAGTGGGTCTAAGGGTAAAATATATGCTCTGAGTTAGAAAATGAGCACCCCCATGCCCCAATTGGAGTCTAGACCACACTTTTATGCCTTTTTTAATTTTTTTAATTTACTTATAAAAAATAAGCCTAAAAAACGGAAAAAAATTAAATTTTCCAGAAATTAAAAAAAACCTATGGGAGACTTAATACGTGTTCATATGACTCAAAAACAAATGATTAGCATGGTAATATACATTGACACTTACGTTTTAATAACCTCCTAAGTCTTTTTTACCAAGACATTTACTCTAGCTTTGGAGTAGTGGGTGAAAAACTAAAAAATTATAAGTCATTAAAAAACATGTAATTCCCAAGGAAAAAACACCGTAGAGTAAAGTATTGATAACTAAGTCCTAGGCAAGCCAAACCTTTTACATAATTTTCATCATGCTAAGTCATTTATCACAAAATCCCCGCAAGGTATGAACATGTAAAAATTACAAAGGGACCAACATTTGGTCTTGATGAATCCTTGGAAATTCTGAGCACTGAGTAAGAACAATTTACTTGTTTTGATCCTTGGTGGCTCACTGGAAATCCCCTAAGTACAACTTAGTGGATAACACTTGTAGTGATGGCTATCGGTCTTAGGATTGAAGACAGGTTGGATGGGGTTGTAAATTTCAGTCCATGGAAGGCTAGAATAGTGTTGATATTACAAGATAGTGAACTATGGGACATAGTGAACAACACTACAGCCAACCAAGTGACTGTTCCCGCAGATGCAACAACTAAAGCCGCTTTTGACAAGAGGGATATAAAAGCCAAAATGATCCTTCTTGATGCAATAAAAGATCATGTAATTCCACACATATCAGGTAAAGACCATGCCCATCAGATGTAGATCGGTTTAACTAACCTTTACCAAAGTTTCAATGAAAATCGGAAAATGGTATTAAGGGAGTAGTTAAATAGCATTCGCATGAACAAGGGTGAGAATATGACCACTTACCTCACTACGATTACATAGGTTCGTGATGAGCTTGGAGCTATTTGGGAGGTGATAGAGAGTGCCGAGTTGGTGCGTACAACCTTGAATGGTGTGACGAAGCCATGGGCTGTATTCATGGAGTCAGTGGTTGCTCGTGAGCACATGCCTTCATGGGATCATCTTTGGGATGATTTCATACAGGAGGAGAGCCACAGGGGATACGTATAGGGCAGTACATCTCATAGCAAGGATGATGAGGAGAATGTGGCATTAGCAGCAAAGGGGAAGAAGAAGAAGTTTAAGAAGGGTTCCAAGGGTGGAACCAAGCATCAGGATGGAGAGAAGGACATGAATAAAGTGAAATGCTTTGCTTGTTAGAAGTTTGGGCATTATACTGGACAATGCCCAAACAAGAAGAAGAAACAACAGACAATAACTTCAGCAGAGATTGATGAGTATGCTACTAGATTTGAGAGAGAGTTTTCTCTCTTTGCTGGTGGTTGTGTAGAGAGTGCATCATCCATCACCAACAGGGATTTTGAGGATCACATTGAGCATTCCATGATTGTTGGGCATTCATTGAGTGCTTCCACTACTTCCTCCACTTGGTACATTAATAGTGGAGCTTCGAGTCACATGACAGGTGTTCGGGACATGTTCACAGAGATGTCAGAGACAGGCTTGGAGTTGGAGGTTGTATTGGGCGATGATACAGTGGCGAGAGCAGTTGGGGGTGGGACAGTCCGCTTTGACAGGGAGTCCATGGAGCCCATGTTACTGAGGGATGTCTTATACGTCCCTGGGTTGAAGAAGAATCCTATGTCAGTTTCCATGATTGAGGACAGAGGCCTTGGGGTATATGTCCTAGATGGGAAAGTTTACATCTTTCCCAAAGTAGAGGGCCCATCTGCTTCATATGCGATTGGAGTCAGATGCGAGAAACTGTACAAGCTTCTCTTCCAGCCACATCATGCACTGGCACACACTCAGAGCAACAGTGAGTTGTGTGAGTTATGGCATAGGAGGATGGCCCACCTTCATTAGCTTTGAGGATGCTGAGAGACTTGACCACGGGTTTGCCATATTCAGTATAGAGTAGAGTGGTGTATGCAGAGGGTGTGCTTTGGGAAAGTACACCAAGACTACTTTTCCGAGCAATGATAGTAGGTCAGAGGGAGTGTTGGAGTTGATTCATTTAGGCTTATGTGGTCCCATGTCTTTTGCCTCATTGACAGGTTTTGAGTATTACATTACTTTCATCGATGACTTTTCCAGGAAGACCTGGATCTACTTTCTGAGAAGCAAGAAGTTAGAGGAGGTCTTGCTTTGGTTCCAAGAGTTCAAAGCTCTTGTGGAGAACTAGACAGGAAAAGTGATCAATGTACTCGGATCAGACAATGGGGTTGAGTACACTTCCCATGTTTTCGATGAGTTTTATAGGAAGGAGGGTATCAAGAGGCAATTGACAGTTCCTTACACTCCACATCAGAATGAAGTGGCTGAAAGGAAGAACTGTTCGACAGTGGGTGCAACTAGAGCCATGCTGCATGATTAGAGTCTTCCTTTCTTTCTATGGGCAGAGGACTGTAGTACAACTGTTTTCGTGTCGAACAGGAGTCTGCACTGTGCCTTGGGGTGCAAATCTCCTGAGGAAATGTTCACCAGGAAGAAGCTTGAGATAGGCCACTTCGCATTTTTGGATGCCTTACATATTCCCATGTCCCTTCTGAGAAGAGGACAAAGTTGGAGGCTATTGGAGAGAGAGGCATTTTTGTTGGTTATGAGGAGACTTCGAAGGCTTTCCGCATATACCTTCCTGCATAGAGAAAAGTTGTGGTGAGGAGGGAGGTTAGATTCGAGGAGGAGCGAGCCTTTTGAAAGTCTTGGGAGTCAGAGGAGGAGCAGCAGCAGATGACTACTCCACGGGTGATAATATCTCAGAGTTTAGTGAGTTAGGGCACAGGGTCATAGGTCTTAGGGGTGACTGGGTCACAGGTTACAAATTCATCAATTTCAGGGACTTCTAGTACTAGGAAAGGTTCACGGGTCACAGGTTCACAAGTTTCACCTTCATGTGATTCAAGTACACATGGTTTAGGTTCAGGATCTCAGACCACAGGTACTTCTTCAGGGAGACATTTGTTTGATGAGGATGTAGAGGAGGGTCTGCCACAGGATGCTACTTCCAGGAAGAGAAAGCCAAGTTGGCTTAGGGAGCTTGTGAAGGAAGCAGAGGAGTCTGTGGGGCCACCCGAGAGGGAGGTCAGAGAGAGCAGGGCACCAGAGAGATTTTCCAGCTATATGGCACGGGTGACTAGCTTGTGTGAGTCTGAGCCTACTACTTATAAGGAGGCTTCTGCACATCAGGTATGGAGAGATGCCATGATGGAAGAGTACAATTCCATCATGAAGAATGGTGTGGGAAGTGTTTCCAAGATCAGAGGGGAAGTTAGTTGTGACTTCCAAGTGGCTCTATAAAGTCAAGCATGTTGTAGATGGCAACATCGAGAAGTACAAAGCTCGGTTTGTAGCACGCAGGTTCTCACAGATAGAGGGAGTTGATTATGATGAGACCATTGCGCCGGTTGCTAGATTTTCTTCGATCAGAGCAGTGATCTTCGTTGTGGCAGAGATGGGTTGGAGGTTTCATCAGATGGATGTGAAGACCGCTTTTCTCAACGGTCTTTTATAGGAGGAGGTATATCTAGAGCAGCCACAGGGCTTTGAGATACATGAGAGAGATTCTCATGTTTACAGGCTGAAAAAGGCCTTGTATGGTCTAAAGCAAGCCCCTCGAGCTTGGTACTTGAGGATTGATTCTTATTTGCTTTCGATTGGGTTTTAGAAGAGTGAGGCGGATCCCTACCTTTACTACATTGTGGTTGGAGGTGTTTTGCTCATTCTTCTGCTGTATGTTGATGACTTGTTCATTACAGGAGGGGAGCATGTGATTGAGGCATGCAAGAAGGATCTTGCTTCGGAGTTTGAGATGACTGACCTTGGGTTGATGCATTACTATTAAGGCATGGAGGTGTGGTAGGAGGATGGGCATGTTTTCCTGGGGCAAGGAAAATATGCTGCAGATGTTTTGAGGAGATTTCAGATGGAGGATTGCAGACCCATGTCCACACCCATGATCACCAACTGGAAGAAGCTTCATGCTTCTGAGAGAGAGTTGGTGGATCTTACTTTGTTTCATCAGCTTATTGGCTTGTTGATGTATTTGGTCAACACCAGACTAGATATGAGTTTTGTGGTGAACACTCTTAGTCAGTTCATGGTGAAGCCCAGGAGAGTGCACTGGCCAACCGCAAAACATATTTTGAGATATCTTGCTGGGACTGTAGACTATGGTCTGGACTACAGGAGGTCAGGTGGAGTGGACTTGGTTGGCTTCACGGATTCAGATTGGGCAAGCAGTGCTTCGGACTAGAAGAGCACTTCCGGTTGTTGTTTCAGGTTGGGCTCGACAGTTGTGTCATGGTTTAGTCTAAAGCAAGAGTCCATTGCTTTGAATTTTGCAGAGGCTGAGTACATGGCATCTAGTCAGGCTAGTTGTGAGGCATTGTGGTTTTGCAAGTTCATGGTAGACTTATTTGGTCAGGAGCCGAAGCCTACTATTCTTCACTGTGACAATTAGAGTTGCATCAAGCTCTTTGAGAATCCAATGTTTCATGACAGGTCAAAGCACATTGATATTAGATACCACTTTATCAGAGATTATGTCCAGAGAGGAGCTATAGAGTTATAGTACATTTCTACAGATGAGCAGGTAGCAGATATTCTCACGAAGTCTTTGGGAAGAGAAAAGCACATTCATTTCAGAGACAAGATAGGAGTGGTGAAAAACACCTTCCTCGGTAAGAGGGAGTGTTGAATTTTTATGTAGGAAGTGTTTGTTCACTCATGCCTTGGGGTGGACAATGACACTTTAATATGTGGTCCCTAACCTAATTAAAAAGATGAGAATGGCTTTATTATAAAGTGACATTTTTAATGTGAGTTGCAATTTATATTTTAAAAGTGACTTTATGAGTATTAAATGTGGGTCTGCATTAAATTCTCATTTATTAATTAAAAGTGATTTTTTAATGAGGAAATGAGATGGGCCCTAGATCTCATTTAGTTGGCTTTTAATATAAGCCATTGATCTCAAAGTGAAAGTTACTCAAACAAAAAGGGCTTGGGAAAGGCGAATGGAAATCACTGTTCACATTCCAATCAGAGAATTTTTGGAGAGGAGAGAGCAAGAGAATAAACAAGGGTTTGGAGAGATTTCATTTTTGAAATTTGAGAGAGAGAGAGAGAGAGAAAATTTCTGCACACATTCCAAAGATAAGAAGATGCAAAGTTTGGGCATGGTTCCCAAGACAAAATTTGCAGCAGGCACAAATTTCGAAACTGTATCGTACAGTTCCGTACATCAACACAGATTTCGAGGTGATTTATACAATAGTTTTGTGCAGTCTGTACAACACACAAATCGAGGTGATTTGATTTGTCTGTACAACCTATACAACATGAAAATCGAGGTGATTTGACCAACATTTAATGCTGTTGACATGTTGTACAACAACACGTTTTTTGAGGCAAGAAAAGGTGTTCGTACATCTGCATGTGTGGGCCGCACAACACGAAAATTGAGGCAGCCGTATAGAGTGATTCTGGCACGATTTTCGAGGTGTTATCAGGGAGATAAGTATTGATGTTCTGATTTGTTTTTTCTGAAGAATTAATAAAATTTCTCTCTCATACAGGTTATCCCTTCGGGGTTTTTCCTTGGTCAATTTGACCAAAAATCTGAGCGTTTAATTTTCATGTGTGTGGCTTTTAAATTTATGAGTAAGAGTTTAGGGATGCTATAATTTTCAGAGTTCAAAAGTTGAAAAGTAATCTCATGTGTTTCATGTTTTTCAGTTAAAATTTTAATTTTTCAATGTACATGCATGATGGTGTTTGGGCATTAAACCATATGCAACACTGAAACTTTAATTGGGTTGGGGTTCTCAAAATTTTTCAGGAAGTGCTTGGTCCCAAACCAAGAATCTTTCTGGTCTCAGACTAGGAAGTCTCTGCCTCAACTTGCAGGATCTGCTTGGTCCCAGACTAGGATACCCTAGAGGTATATAGGGGCCCTAACCACATGCTAAGGATTTTGCCATCGCATCAACCTACTTGGTCCCAGACCAAGAATCCCATGAGACTACTGGGGCCCCTAGGGTACCTTTTAATGACTTAATCTGCTTGGTTAACTGACCATGACCCCTAGTTAATTGACTAGGGTACCGTCCTTCTTGAGAATGGGTCTCGCAGCCGCATTATCTTTAACTCTTCTCTCAGCAAGAGAGACATTCTCAACAATCACTAAGCTTGTCTCGAAAGTACTTAGATTTTGATAGAGGCTTAGTCAACACATCGGTAAACTGTCTACTTGACAAAGCATACTGCACAATGTCCCTGACATAGTGATACTTCCTCTTGATGTGTTCCTACCTGTCATAGAGCACACGATTTTCTGTGAGCTCCAAACAACTCTAATTGTTAGCAAGAAGCTTAATCTTTATAGATCCACTTGCAAGTTATAACTGACTTCCCTTGATAGCCGAGGACCACTTTTCGCACATCATTTAACATCTTTACCTCTTCCAAACCTGATGTTTGGCCGCCTCCTCATTAATGGAGGATTTTGAAAATGTGGTGTGGGTCATCTGAGATATCAAACCAGAGCAATCATGAAACCTCTCAATAAGCTTTTCAAAGAGATCAACTGAAGACTCCTGGACCTCCTCCCTCTACTTATCTAAGAGAGATGACATGGAATGGGCTTACAACCATGTCTATGTCACTGGGAGGCTTCTTTGAATAACTTTCTTAAGGGAGATCATATCTTTACTTTGCAATCCCATTCTGCTAGGGATTGAGGAGCACAGTTAGCTCCCTCTTGATCTCTGAAACTTATTAATTGTTCCAAGCTAGTAAGGAACAAGCCATCAATAATCAAATGCTTGGAAGTGTTCTCTTTTGCTGACACAATGCTGACACCTGGGAGGATGAACATCTAGCATAACTGATCCTGCATTCTGTGGAGCCTCTTGCCCCCTTTGTACGTGAGCACTTAGCTTCCTCTTGAATTGTGCATTTAATTATGAGCAAAAACAGGATCTGCAGATCTTCATCACTTGTCAAGTCCTCCTCCTCTTGTGGATCTTACCTACAAGTTAAGTTTGATAGTCAGCAATAACCAACATCAATTTCACATAATGACATGGTCTTATCATTCATCTATGCACTAAGCGGCTATCTAGATGCCATCAGGAGTATATTAACATGTCATGATAATACAAAGAATCAAAACAAGTTGGGATAGAAAGTCCTCCCTCTTTATATCTACCCTTATGTAGAAACCACATCGTGCAACTTTGCCATCATTTTCAACATGTACTTCTAAAGGTGCAATGGCATCAACATCATATCTTTCTCATACAATAACACAATCTACGTTAGATCATAACCCTAAATATGAGGTCATGAAAAATTCATACATGGATGAGCTATAGGCTTCTTGCACTTGCAAACTCAGATTACATTGATTAGTGCATCATAAAATTCTTTATATAACAAAATGATCAAACTAGAAGTTGTTATGATCATGAAGGCCCATGCTTTCTAAAGATCAAGTCAAGATCTAAACACATAAAGAGTTAGTTTGACTCCTTACTCACATCTGAAATACATTCTTGAGGTAAACCTTTTAGGAATGCTAGTCATACTTGACATACCTCTTTAAGGAAGCAAGTTCACAGTCTATTATCATCTCTAGTAGTACCACAACCAAACTAATGCTTGTAAGAAACCATCCAACTTTGATTCCTCTTGTGACCAAGTGTTCAAACTCTTCTTGCTAGCTTGATGAACTTAAGCCAAGAACCTTCTGAGATTAAATTAGTACTCACAACCTTACCTTAGGATCTATGTAGTCTCTGATACTCTGCAACATCAGAGTTAGCTACAAACCCTAAGCTTTGATACCATGTTAAAGTTTTGGTATTTTTCAAAATTCAACTAATTTGAGCAATAGTTCAAACCAAGTACTCAGAAGGGTGAAGTACAACAGTGAAAAATAAATTTCTAAAACAAATTTGTTATAGCTGTAGCAAGGATAAATTTAAAACATAACTTTCATCTCTTTCAACTTTAACACTCCAATAGTCACTGTGTTAAAGTTGTTCCTTGAGGTACAATTTATCAATTGTAAGGTATTTAGAAAATAAACAATAACAGTAGTACTACACAAGACAAACTAATGAACAAAAACTAGTAAACAATATCAAGTCATTAAGTGAATAGTGGACTTACCAGAGAGAGAGAGATGGAGGGTTACAGTAGTGTAGGGTACTACCTTAGATTGTTAAGCAGAATGAAGGGAAACTTCAACCCTTTGCCCGAACTACATCAACACTCTCATGAAGGCAATGACACCTAACATACCCAAAAACTCACAGATTAGACTTGACAAAGTCACAATTCAGTCACAGACAATTCACTAGGGTCACAGTTCAACTTGCATAGTTTACAGTCCAACTGAGGGAGGTTTGCTTAGTTCACAACCCAACCCTAGATGGCTTACATAGTCATGACCTAGTCTAGAAGGCTACGAGTTGGTCGCGAGCCAGTTTCTAAGTCTGCTAAACATGTCACGGCTCAACCCATGAGGGTTTAACAAGTCACGGCTCAACCCAGGAGGGTTTATCAAGTCATGGTTCAGTCCTAGGGGCTTGTAATAGGTCAGGACCCAGCAAGAGAAGCTTACGACCCAGCCTTAAGGGCTTCCAGCTTTCATGGTTCAGTAAGGGAAGACCACGACCCAACTTAGGAGGATGTTCCATAATCACGTCTCAGCCTTAGAGACTGTTACAAGTCCATGACCCAGCAAGAAAGAGAACCCACAGTTACGACCCAACCTAGGAAGGCTGTTAACAACCATGGCCTAGCTCCAAAGGCGGTAAATAAGTCATAGTTCAGCCTGGCAAGGCTTAATCAGTCACAGTCCAGGCTATAGAGCAGTAGCAAGGTCCACGACCTAGTTAAAGATGCAGCAAAAACATCATGAATGAGCCCAGTTCAAGGACAATGAGGTCACGACCTGCTGAACCTAGCAGCAGGAGAGTCATGACCCACTCCCAGAGCAGCAAAAACCTAAGACGTCAACTCAAATCATCAGTAACCCTAGTCGTTAAGTAAATTGCAACAACGAACACTAAAGGAAGACAAAGAATCGGATCTAAACTTTTCTCTCTTGTTAAGATGCACTCTAAGGATGGAGATTTGAACTTAATTTATAATCTTGACTAGCCTTCTAGAAGCGTCACTTAGACACTCCTTGGTGTTAGGATAATTACCAAATAAAAACATAAAATAAGGTTAGGTTGACTTAGAATAGGGTACCAAAGGTCAAAGTTCATACAAGACAAAAACAATAAAAACAACGAGGTTAAGTCATCATAGTAAAAGGGTCAATGGTACCACAAACAATAAGGGCACTAGGACCAATAGGAAAGCATATGACCATAAGTCAACTAGAGGTGTCACAACAAGGTGGTAAGACAACCCTTCTCCAAGGTGTACCATCAAGTTGGGGAAACACCCCATTTACCCACAAGACCAACAAGACCAAGGACTTCAATCTTTTCTCTCTCAGATATATTGTCCACACGTGTTCCATACAATAACTATGAGTTTTTATCATCACTGTATAAGGAGGATCCAAATTGGATGATGTGATCCTCTGGTCCTCCACACTGCTCCTAAAGGTCAAGTGCTAGTGACACCATCAAGGGGTGGCCAGTCCCTCGAGAAACAACCTAGAAATAACCAATTAGGAGAAGAGGACATCACACATCATCATCTTGGTTAGCTGGCCAAAATTCACCTGGTTAACTGACCAGTTATGTACCTGCAGGAACTGCTTGGTCCTAGACCAAGAATCTGCCTGGTCCCAAACCAGGAAGTCTCTGCCTCAACCTGCAGGATCTGCTTGGTCCTTGACCAAGAAACTGCTTGGTCCCAGACTAGGATATCCTAGAGGCATATAGGGGCCCTAACCGCATGCTAGGGACTTTGCCATGGCATTAACCTGCTTGGTCCCAAACCAAGAACCCTAGGAGACTATTGGGGGCCCTAGGTTACCTTCTAGGGGCTTACTCTGCCTGGTTAACTTACCATGACCCCTAGTTAACTGATTAGGGTACCATCCTTCCTGAGAATAGGTCTCGTAACTGCACTATCTTTAACACTAGGGAGGGGGACGTTCCCCTCCAACATGTTCTAGGAACATCATATGTATTTCATCAAGTGTAGGACTCCATGAAATAGTGCCTATTAGCCATCCAACACATCATAACAAGGCATATCATGTGTGTAAATAAACCGACATAAATCCATCTTAAACCTGGATCTATCAAGCACCGAGAAGGATCCAATTTATTGAGATGTAATTTTTTCAAATCTTAAACTCGAGAAACCTGATTCCTCCCTTGCTTGATAGATTCAGGTTTAAGTTTTATTTTTTATTTTTATTTTATAGATAGAGATTGATTTTTTAATTACTTTTCATAATTTTTTATTTTATGAGCCAACATGGATTTTTTAAATTACTTTTCACAATTTTTTATTTTATAAAGCTGACATGAATATTTTTAATTGCTTTTTATTTTTGTTAATGTTATGTTATGTTACAACATCTCCCCCATACTGGGCTGTAGAGCACCTCAGTCTTCTTGGTGCACTCACTCTACTGTATAAAGTTAACCCATCATTAAAACTTAAGTAGTGTTAGCCTAACATGGCAATAATACACAAGATATACAGTACAATTACACAATATATACATTACAAATACACCTTTTCTAATAAATTGATGATTTATAGTTTGTACTCATCTAGTATTGCATTGGTGTAACCCGTGAACATTTTTACATGTGAGAGCCTTAAGTCAACATGCTTAGCTTAGCTACCTAAGTCAAGTGACGATATATCTAGTGAAGTGCATACTCAGGGAAGAAAGTAGGTTTGTGAATCAACCATTATTGTAACATAGGAGTGATAGGTCTATCCTTAACTTTATAGAGTTAGCATTTTTTAGATGTTTCTTCCATGTGTGCCTAGTAAGTGTTGTTATGGGTCATCCATCCTTGCACCTTTGTATTGCGATCCCTTTTTTTGATATTTTCTTTGATATTTCATTTACATTTCAGTTAGCCCTGTCATTGGCTTAGTCCCTTTTTCTATAGGTGTGGTTTTGATAACTTGGGACAACAGAACTTGGTTTTTGCGATGGGGAGTATCTACCATGATCTTTTCCGTTGCATTTAATTTATTGGCAACTTCCTTTTTGAGAGCACAAGACTCTTTTAGCTTTGATTTGAGGCAATCATACATTGGAATAGTAATGAGACTGTATGTTGTTACTAACGGCAGTTCATTCACAAAGGGGAGAAATGAAGGGCATGGGTGAATTGGTTAGCGAAATGAAAAATGGCTAGGTAAAAGTTACGAAAAGGATGGAATCACCTGAGTTAGTTCACCAAGGCAGAAATCAACATCGTAATAACACACTTATTAAGCAAGAAGAATAACACCAAGGTTAGACTAAGAGACAAGTAACAATTAAGTATATGAGTCATTATAGAGGTATACGTGTAACATCTCATGCTAACATACTGTTATGCTAGAAAACATGCTAAGAGTAACTGAGGGTTAGAGATATCGCATCACTAGAGGACTAGGCACTGTCTCTGACTGGGCACATCAAGGCACATGGACCATTTGACAAAGCTGAAGGACCTCTGACCAATGATCTGTGGTGAAACCATGGATCTCATCTCAGGAACAACTGATCAAAATCACCCCTTGCTGAATTTTTCAGCGGTAACACACCCCAATCTGAGTGTGAACACTGAAGCATTTCACAGTGTCTTAAAAAAAATGAAATGTGGGGTGAATCATTTGCAGGAATTGCAGGGTATTTTGCATGTGCGTGGGGGACGCTTGAGCATCCCCCTACTCCCCCTCTGAAATCCAGGATGCTTGAGTGCTCCCCCCAAAATCTAAAATTTGGGGGTTGTCTCCACCTGTCCCCTGGATGTGTTTCCCTTGTCTGTGTACCCATGTCCATGTACCAGAAGCTTGTTGAACATTGACAAAAAGAAAATGCCAAGCATCGAGAAAAATATATTAATATATATTATAGTGCTTAATAAGCACATCCCCCTACCCCCCCTCTGAAATCCAGGATGCTTGAGTGCTCCCCCCAAAATCTAAAATTTGGGGGTTGTCTCCACCTGTCCCCTGGATGTGTTTCCCTTGTCTGTGTATCCATGTCCATCTACCAGAAGCTTGTTGAACATTGATAAAAAGAAAATGCCAAGCATAGAGAAAAATATATTAATATATATTTTAGTGCTTAATAAGCACTAGTGTGTAGATATGTATGCCAGATTAGTGCAGCTGTTACTGACATTGAAATCTGTTACCCTTTATCTGATTTGCAAGTATCCACTGACCAAGCAGAAGATGTTAGATGCTTTCTGCACTCAATTTTCTTCGTTTTCATGTTAAATATTTGACCATTTTGTATGGCAGACATTTTCCAGTTTCAAATTGCCCTGGAATACCAGTTTCATGTGTTATTTCTATATAGCTTTCTGGATTCACTACACATGTTTTCCTCTGCTGCATTGTATTTGTTGCCTCTTCATGTAGTCCAGAGTTTGATTATCTGTAAGTCACTATGATCTAATGTAATTCTTGGAACAGAAGGGAGCACCTGGTATAGACATGCATATGTAAGCTATCCATCTTGGAGTTTAAAAAAGTTCCATCTGGTTACTACTTATTCTTCCTGTTAGTTCTTTGGTTGATCAGTTTTTTATTTTTTACTATTCTTTTTATTTATATATATTTGTTGTTAATTTTTTTGGTTCATGGGTTTTTTTCCTCTGGAAAAAAATGGTGTTTTTCATTTGAGCTGAAAGAAAGATACATTTTGTAGATGCCCTGAGCATTTAGAGAGAGATATTCTGTTTCTCTTCTCAATAATACGAAAAGGAAGTCCAAAATAACAATGTTGCAAACATCACGTTGGCAATAATATTGCTCAGGGTCCAGAAACAACTTATCGGCAACATCAGAAAATATCAGTAAACTTCAAAAGTTACAAAAATATTCATTTTTTTTTTCCAAAATTTTAAACATTTAAGGCAACCCCTTCCCTCTAGCCCTTTTATGGGCAAATTATAACAGTGAATAACCCCTTTCTGATATTTTCCGATTTTTTGGTGATATTTTCCCGATATATTGCGATATTTTCAAAATTTGAAAAAACTCCGATTCTTTCCAATGATTATATCCCTGAGCTGAGAGCTTCATGATATATTGTTGATGTTTGGCAAAATAATGGACTGTCACAAATAGTTTTCATACCAAAAATTATCCTGTATACTATCTCCTATCTCCTATTTAATCAGATGATTGTAGAGCAAAAACAAACTCAGAGCATTTAATACTTGTATGAGCTGTGTTCTCTCATTATACAGGTATGTCAAGCATAATCAGTGTAGAAGTCTGTGTATGATCAATAAAAAACTGATGAGCTTCTATGGAAATACTAAACAAAAACAGGGCAAAATTCTGGCTAGAATTTGCCAGACTCGGTCTTGATCTTTAGTCAGAGAGGTGCTGTTACTCATCTGAATCTGAAGAGTGATCAGGAGAATATGTTGAACTGGTGTATTTGTAGATTAACATCATCCTTGTTTTCAATCCAGATCGTTGTACCTTCGATCAACTGTAATCCTTCCTTGGACAAGAGGTCTGCTTCCTTGTTAAATTCTCCAATCTCCTATTTAATCAGATGACTGTAGAGCAAAAACAAATTCAAAGCATTTAATACATGTATGAGTTGTGTTCTCTCATTATACAGGTATGCCAAGCATAAACAGTGTAGAAGTCTGTGTATAATCAATCAAAATCTGATGAGCCTCTACAGAAATACCAAACAATAACAGGGCAAAATTCTGACTACAAGCTGCCAAACTCAGTCTTGATCTTTAGTCAGAGAAGTGCTGTTACTCATCTGAATCTAAAGAGTGACGAGGAGAATATGTTGAACTGGTGTATTTGTAGATTAACATCATCCTTGTTTTCGATCCAGATCGTTGTACCTTTGATCAACTGTAATCCTTCCTTGGACAAGAGGTCTGCTTTCCTGTTAAATTCTCTGTAGACATGATCAAAGCAAACTGAGTTAAAGACATATATAGAGGCTTTAACTTCATCAAAGATTGGACTTAGAACTGTCATCCGTTTGATAACAATCAATGGGTCACCAAACACCTGGATTTTTTAGAGCTACATTTTGAGCTGCCAGTTTTAATAGAAATTTCAAGGCAAGAACTGCAAAATTATTTGACTCCCTTCCCCTAAGCCAGTTTGAATCTGATACTGTGTGAGTCACTTAGATAAATTATACCATCAGCTCCACTCCTGTTGGAGTTGCCTTGGCTAGCTCCATCAAAACAATCCCTATGCACCAGTTGTGTCAATTGCAGCATGTGTGAATTGTCTTTGCATTGGGACTGTGGATGCAGATTGGAAGTCTTTGAGTTCAGTAATTTGCATCCATTGCTTTAAAAATTCTTCCACTTAATTTTGTTGTCAACTGTCCTCACCTGTCAGAGAATCCATTTGAGCCCATGCTTCCTTGCAATAAGAACAATTAAAAAGCAGATGGCTTATTTTCTTCTTGCTCTTGACAGAGTTTAGTAGTATACATCTTTGGCCCGTACATATTTCTCTTCTGAAGAATTTCTCAAACTGTGAGCTTTGTTTTTGATAGCCAACCACGTAAAGATTTGGGCATTTAAAGGGGATCTGATCTTCCATATCACTTTCCACCACTATTGGTCATTCATTGTCTTGTCAGATATATATTGGTCATGACTCGTGCTCTCTGTAATAGGACATGCCCCCAGCCCCCCATGTCTCTATTCCATGTGTTGAACACGGATTCGTAAGAATATGTGTTGGACATGTGTTTGACATGTCTTGTGATAGGACACATGGCAAAACACATGTTGGACATGTGCCCTAACGTGTCCTGCGTGTTTGACACATGTGGTGCAAAAAAGAACGTGCAGCCTCTTAAAATATCATTTATCGTTTATTTTCACATCTTTTGTTGAGAGAGATTTGTAGCAGGTTTGAACTTTGCTGGTAACAGGTTTGAAGGTGCATTTGAAGGATTTGCAAGCAGAATTTACAGGCTGCTGTTTTCTTCATTAATTCCACAGTTTTCATGGCTCAGTCATCAAAGGCAGCTGGAAAGGGAGGAATGTCCCTGTTGGTGTGCGCCCTCCCTCCTTCAAGCTCATCTACCTCTGCTGTTGCTAGTGCTCCATTTGCTGCAAGTGGAGCTGCTTCCAATGATGGAAGAAGCCCTACTGAGCAAGACAGCAAGCTCAAGAAAATAAATATCCAAGTATGTGAGAAGACAACAAGGGCCCAAGGCAAATGTTGTCAAGGGAAGGAATGTTCCTTGGATATGTAGTTTTTGCAACAATACATGTAAGAACACCTACTTCCGAGTTATGGGCCATCCATTGGTGCTTGACCGTGGACTTGGACCATGTAGAGGAGTGAGTGCTAGCAAAAGAAAAGGAAAGGAAAGAGAAGATAGAATTTTCTTGGGGAAGACGGTAACAACAAGTAGGAAGCAAAAAAATGAGGATCTTCTTCCATTCTTGAGGAAACCTACAAGCAAATATGGAAATGGGAGTGTAAGTCAGCCACTAAGAAAGAGGCCAGATCCAAGTGACGATCCAACGGAAAAAATCTTTCAACAAGAGAAGCGAGATGAGATTGATCTTACAACTGGGTTCTTTTTCTATCTTAACTTCATCTCATTTAATGTTGCACAGTAGCCTTTGTTTATTGAGATGTGTCAAGCTTTGGTTGATCAAGCTCCAACAAGTTATTTGCCTTTCAGTTTAGAGAAGCTTAGAAATACATTGTTGGTTAAGGCAAAGAAGGAGGTGGATAAAATCCTAGAATCCATTAAATCAGCATGGACTTCATCCGGTGTTAGTATTGTTTCTTATGGATGGACAGAGACAACACCCCACCCACTCATCAATTTCATGGTGTCTTTCCTAGATGGACTAGTTTTCTTGAAAGCGGTGGATGCTCTTGGAAAATACAAGGATACACAATATATGGGTTAGTTGTTCATTAAAGTTATTGAAGATGTAAGTGTTGATTCTTGTGTGCAAATTATCACAGATAATGCTCCTGTTTGCAAGGCTGTTGGTATGCTTGTGGAAGCTAAATATCCGCAGATATTTTGGACACCTTGCATTGTTCATTCTTTGAATTTAACATTTAAATCTATTGCTTCCGATGTGACATGGATGGAAAGTGTTATTGATGATGCATGCCATATCTGCAATTTTGTATAAAACCATACCAATGCCCTCACAATCTATAAAGAGTACACACATCTATCATTGTTGAAGATTGCAGATACTCTGTTTGCCTCCTTATTTAACATGCTTAAAAGGTTGAGGGAGGTCAAGACCGCTCTTGGTTCCATGGTTATTTCAAAGTTTTGGTCTTTTTGGAGAAAGTCAGATCAAACTTTTTTAAAAATGTTCAAGGATACAATGTTAGATGATGGTTGGTGGGAGGGGGTAGATCTTACCATTAAGCTCATGGACCCTATTACAACCCAGATCATCTGCAACATGCTTGCCAATATATACCAGAGCGAGGAGGTCTTTTGCCATTGTAAAAGGCCAAGTCTGGGCTTGTTTATGTAAAAGTGGTGGTCTAGCAGGGCTCAATACCCATGGTCTGGTCATGGCAGGTACTCTTGGTTTTCATTCCAGGAAGTGTTGGCTTAGTGGCATCGCTCAATGTTGACTACCTCTTGATGGGCGAAAGTCTTTCGTCTTGTTGGGCCATTATGGTCCTAGGTTGGTGTCTGGTGCTTTTTGGAATGAGTCCATTAGGACACATGGCTTAGGGACTCCTAGCCATACTTATGTTGCTATGTATGAGGTAACTGCGTGTGTAAGGGTTGTCATACCCGGTTTAGCACACCTCCTTTATGCCCACTTGGACCTTATTTTCTATTATATGACCCCTCCTCATGGTCCATATGTGCTCACATCATCATGATGTCTTCTTCAAGTCACTATCATCATTTTTTTCATTATTTTTAGTTTTTTGGGGCTTGGTCCTCGACTTGTGGGTGACAAGCCCTAGTTTTAAGTTATTTTACTTTTTAGTAAGGCAGGCTCTAAAATTAAGTTAAGTCAAGGAAGCCTCGTATAAATAAGGCTTTTATCTCCAATTTGTATTCATGGACAAGGGTTGAAATCACGTATCTTTTTCTTTTCCTCTTTATTGGAGCTTTTGAGAAGGAGGAGGAGGAAGATGACGAGGAGATAACAGCGGTATTGATGATGATTTTGATGATGTTGACATGGAGGACCGTTGAGTCACGATAGTGATGACTTTGAGCTATGCCATTCTTCCATCTATGGTTCTAGTATCTATATTCTATTCCATTTTGTATTTTCCATTGGCGCTCCCACCTATAGTATCTTACTATCAATGACTCAATATCTTAATCTATGTAATGTGAACTACATTTTGATTTTGATTACATATGACTTAATGATAAAACTGTAGTTTGTGGTTCAAATTCTAAGTTTTACGCTTATATTTTATGAGGCGTATTGAATATTCTAATTTCTTGTGTGTTTGATCATCATTAATGTCACAAACTTACATGTAGTTAGTAACTAGTTGTATCAATATTTTTAAAATGTTATTGTTTAAAAAAAAATGGATCTTTATGTCTCTCTCTCTCTCTCTCTATATAAAACCGTGCCCCCGGTGTCTTGTTTCCGGGGTCGTCATGTCTTGTGTAGAATACTTGTATTTCCTTCTCCTCCGTGTCCCATGTCCTCATGTCAGGTGACTTAGAAGTTAGGTCATTCTTTGTCCTGTCAGATACATATATTGCTTTCTCCTGCAATTTTGGAGTATACTATAGATCCCTAAAACTCTGTGCTTTGACCAAACCAACTCATCTCCTGTTTCATCATCTATATATTTCTTGGCAAACTTCCTTACCTCTCAGAGAATCCATCTCAGCCCATACTTTCTTGGAATAAGCAGATGACTTATATTTTCTTCTTGCTCTTGATAGAGTATAGTAGTATACATTTGCTTGGCCCGTATCTGTTCCTCTTCTGAAGAAATTCTTAAGTAAGACCTTTGCTTTTGATAGTCATCTACCTAAAGATTCGGGCCTTTAAATTGGATCTGATCTTCCATATCACTTTCCACCACTATTGATCATTCTATGTCCTGTCCAATACATACATTGCTATGTATCCCAATCTTGGAGTATAGATCCCTAAAACTGGGTTATTTGACCAGACCAATTCATATTCTGTTTCATCCTCTATTTGTATGCTTCCCACTGGGCCTTATCTTACCCTTCTAGTCCTCACTGCTCTGCCTTCCTAAAATCTTGGTGCCATATAGCAGAAGTTTCAGGAGAGGCAGATTCTGCCAAATAGAATATGTCTTCACTATGGAGAGCATTAATCGCTGCTTGATAGTTTATAATCATTTTCACTTGCCACCTAGGGATGTATTCGATCCTAACTCCTTTGATGACTAGTCTAGGTCAAGTTTATGAATAGAAGGGTGCATAACACTAATAAATGTTCCATTTGCAAGTATTGGAAATTTGGGAGCAGATAAGAGATTGGTTTTAACTTTTAACCTTTTGGAAAAGCTTTTATGACCTATGATGCTAACATGGGAGAGCCTCAGAAATTTCCATGCTCAATTGAAAGATTTGTCCGGTCAACCAAATTGAATATTTCTTTTCAACATGAGAGGCCAATATAACATTCTCTTGTGTACAAGTTTTTCTTCTGTTTTTTTAGGAAAACCTTGTGGTGAAAGCCCTGGGCAGTTTCCTGCATTTTGTAGATAGTACCCATTTTAAACCCATTGGCGCTGATTACATGCCTGATCTGGTCGGGACATTGAATGAGACATGCAACAGAGGCAGCCAACCAGGGGGGATTGTCATTGACCCTGAGATCCCCTGCATAAAGCTCAAAGCTCTCATCCACTCAAGCTAGCTCATTGGGCTGGCCTTGTGTACATGTCAAACAGCGTTTCGAAGTTCCAGTAATTTGTGAAGGAAAATATCAGGATAGATGGATGGTACTACGATGCGCATCGAATCTTGCATTCAGCAGTAACCTTTACCAGTAACCACTGAATCACATAGCACTGAATTTGCATGCACACTTATTCCAGACCACCTTGATGATGTTGCTAAGTATCTCGTGCCTCGTGTGCATTTTTAGTTATCATGGTCTGTTTGTATGTAATGGGGGAAATTCATTCAATTCATTTGGAGTGAAGAATTTGGTGTAGTAAGAAGAGACGCTGGTACAATGGAAGAATGGCTTTATGACATATGTACTGACTGCAGATTCAATTGGTAAAGGAATCCACTGGAATTTTCTTAACCCTTTGCATGGCCATTGGAAAACTCTTCCACCTGTGCCTGGTCCTGCAAAGACAATTTGAATTTCTTACAATTGATGGAAAGCTTCTGGTCAAGCCGACTTTGGTTGAAGATGACGATGGCACTGCTTGAGCTTCAGCAGACATATACCAACATGACTCGGCCTTAAACAGGGTCATGTTCATTGCTTTTTCTGAATTGTCTGAAATTAAATGGACTGTTTATGTACAAGCCAATAGATATTTTGTCTAGTCTCTCAATACCTCATCCTACATTGATTGTCCTCATGTGCATTGCAACCCGATAACAGGTACTTGTCGTAGCAGCCTATTCAAACCTGGGAACAGTTTGTCTGTCTTTCCATACAGCTTGTAGTCTTACACAGTAATAATTAATTTAATTTTACCTGTTCTCGTCTATCAGACTATCACAATTCTTTCTTATGCGTAGGAATGAATTTATGAATCGAATACCTATCCTTGTCTATCACCATTTTTTCATGAAACACTTTCACTCTTTGGCCAGGAAGCTGATATCATGCTATCAACAAGTTACCTACATCTTGATCTTCCTAAAAGAATTTGCATAAATCAGCCTATTTCTAAACCCCAAACGTTCTCGCCGGAATGCTAAATTAAATCTAGAATATTATAATCTGATTTAATTTCATTGTCGTTATTGCAGATGGAGTATGCTTCCAAGGATGGAGGTGGCATGCCATGATTTCGTTTGTGCAGCAGTTCATGGCCTTGTTTATGCTGTTGGTTGGCATGGAGTTCGTGGAGAGAATTTTCAAGTGTTGAGAGTGTTTGGCCCACAGAACAAGTGGATTTTGATTGCGAAAGACGTCCAGATGGGGTTGCTTTGCTTGTTGGTTTGACACATACCTGGTATTTAATTAAAAACGAATTTACAATGGTTATTGCTTTTACTGTTTTAGACAAGAAACTATTGTGCATGGAGTGGAAGAACGGAAGTGTAATTTGGCATTTTTGATGCTTCAAACTATTGAAGGAAAAATTGTCCCTGTACCCCTCACAGGTAGCTTCAATGTTGGATTCTATTTTGGCAGCATCAGTGGAAAATTGTTCAAAATGGACCCCTATTACAAGGCTCTAATCTACAATCCGAAATCTATACCTATGGGATAATAACAACACACAAATGTGTGGAGAAACATATGCGTTAAATTTGTAGAGTGTGATCATTTAGTGGTTAGTAACATGTGACCAATAAGACCTGAAAAGTTAAAGGTTAGGTGGTTAAATCACCCTAACCTTCTATGGGTGTTATAAATATGGGATGTTTGATGTTAAACGTGGAGGGAGAGAGATGTATCTTAGCATTATAAATATATCATATTCTCCTTATTCTCCACTTTTGTGTATCAAAGTGTGCATGTTACTATCCAAAAAAAATAACAGTTGCTGGTTGAAAGTGTCAACACCACAATTACGACTCAAAGTTTCCAACACTTAGAAAAACATGTGTTGATTTAAATTTCATTGTGGAAATGGGTTAAATTGAGTTTTAGAAGAAAGGTCATTGGATATAGTTGTTTAACTACATATAATTCACTGATAATGTACTGTATTTACTTTTGGTGGGTAATTTTTTTTTCAATGAAAAATTCACAAGGAAACCTAGGGATGCTTCTCCACATTTGTGTGTTAAGTTTTCTTAATTTCTTAGATGATATTTTAAAACAATTTAGAGTAGTAGGATGACTGAAAGAACAAGAAGCACAATAACACAAAGAACACAAAGATTTTCCTTGGGGAAACCACAAGGGAGAAAATCCCACAAAACTTCCTTAGTATAGAACTCAACAAAAACAGTGTAAAATCCCAAGACAACTTCTCCTCTTTCTTTCTCGCGCACTTGTTCTTCTCTCTCTTGCAAACTTGCTTGAGTGAAGTGTGTACAAATGAAGGGGGCGCCTCCCTATTTATATTTGTCTCTTGACTTGACCTAAAACCTAACAGGGCCGATTTGTCGATAGGGCCGACTTGTCAAGTAAGACACCAAAATAATAATTATTATGATGACATATGGGTACTATTGACCCAACTTACATTTAGAGGTTTACATTGATTCTTTCAACGACTCTTACATAACCAATTACATCAGTTACACCTCTTGAAGGAGGAATACAATTAGTACAGCTAGAATATCTTCCGAAGTTACAATATTTTTACACTCTCTTAACTAGGAAGGTATTCTACATAGGCAGCAACCACTACCACAACTGTACATCTGACTGGTGAGTCTCTATATGTCATAGGAAGCTTTGGAACACCATCAAGCATCTTCGTCATCAATCTGGAACTTCATTACCATCAGTATGCAAATACTGAATCTTCTTCTGCTACATCAGTATGCGAATACCGAATCTTCTTCTTCAACATCAGTATGTGAATACTGAAACATCATCATCATCTGCAACATCAGTGTGTGAATATTGAAACATCATCATCATCTGCAACATCGGTGTGTGAATATTGGATAATCCTCTGCAACATCAATATGTAAATACTGAAACAACAACATTATTAGCATGTTAGTGCTAAAGCAACATCATCAATAAATGCTAGATCATCATTTGCATCATTAGCATATAGATGTTGGAACATCATCATCATCACCAACATAAAAATGTTGAAACAACATCAATATCATCAATATAGAAATACTGGAACAACAACATCATCATCATCAACATAGAAATGTTGAAACGACATCATCATCATCATCATCATCAATATAGAAATACATAAACTGTCTCATCAACATCACAACAACATCAATATGAAAATACTGAACCTGCCACAACAACAACAGTATGAAAATACTGGACCTATCACATCAACATCAATATGAAAATATTGAACATTAGTATGAAAACACTAAACTTGCCACAACAACATTAGTATGAAAATACTGGACCTACCACATCAACATCGGTATGAAAATATTGAACCTGCCACAACAACTTCAAAATGAAAATACTGAACCTGCCACATCAACATCAGTATGAAAATACTGAACATCAGTATGCAAATACTGAACCTGCCTCATCAATATAGGAATACTGAAGCCACCTCTTGCCCACTGACCATCTTGGAGCAACACCTTGGTGGGTTCTTTGGTAGATCCATTCGGGCATTTTGTCTGACTTACTAACCCTTTCGGCTCAACAAGCCTAGTCAGATGGATGAATCTTCCTGGGCACCAAACAAGCCTTGTCTGGCTTACTAACCCTTCCGGGCCAAACAAGCTTATTAGCCAGACATACTAATCCTCCTAGGGTCAACAAGCTTAGTCTGACTTACTAACCTTTTTGGGCCAACAAGCCTAGTCAGACATACCCTACCCTAGATTGGGCTACAACACCACTGCAACAAAAAATCCTTCTACCATCTTCTTCACTCCCTCTTTTGAGGGAGGTCCTTTCGGACTACGCCAAGCTTGTCTAGAAAGTATTCAAATTTTACATGAGACAGAGGCTTAGTCAACACATCTGCCACTTGTTCCTTTGTAGGAACATACTTGAGCTTTACAGCTCCCTTCTGTACCATATCCTAGATGTAATGATATCTAACTTCAATATGTTTTGACTTATCCTGAAACACCATGTTTTCTGTCATCTTAATACAACTATGATTATCGCAATGGATATTAATCACATCTACTTTTGCATCAAATAATCGTGTCAACATCTTGCGAAGCCATACTGCTTCGCTACATACTGAACATGCTGCAATGTATTCAACCTCTGTCGTGCTAAGTGCAATACTGGACTGCTTTCTACTGAACCATGAGATCATGCATGATCCCAAACTAAAACAACATCATGAAGTGCTCTTTCTATCTTTGACACTTCTTGCCCAATCTGAATCTGTAAATCCATGTAATATGATCTCACCATCTGATGCATATTTGAGACCATAATCTAAAGTCCCCTTTAGGTACCTCATCACATGTTTGCTCCTAGTAGGTGAATATGTTTGTGATTCACCATATATTGACTTAGAGTGTTTACATCAAAACATATATTTGGTCTTGTATTGGTTAAGTACATTAAAGGACCAATAATCTGTCTATATAAGGTGACATCTACTATCTCCGAAGAGTCATCATTCAATAGCTTCAAATTTGTTGTCATCGGAGTAGTAATAGCCTTGCAATCCATCATCCCAAATCTCTTTAGGATCTCTACTACATATTTTTCTTGGTTTAGGAAAATCTCGTCTAGATACTGCCATGCTTTAAGACCTAGAAAGTAGTGCATCACTTCAAGATCTTTCATCTCAAATTCTGCAGCGAGCTTCTTCTTGCATTCGTTGATGGGCTTGTCTTCACCTGTCAAAAATACATCATCTACATATAGTAATAATATCATAAGCCCATCATCCTCAACTTTATAGTAGAGGTTGGAATCTAGCCCAAACTCACCAGGAATCCATCAATTCTTCCATACCATGCTCTGGGTGCTTGCTTCAACCCATACAATGCCTTCTTGAGTCTGCATACATGAGTTTTATAATTATCTGTCTCAAAACCTCGCGGTTGTTCGATATATTCTTCTTCTATCAAACCATTTAGGAAGGCTTTCTTTACATCCATCTGATGTAACTTCCACTTCATTTCGGATGCCAAGGCAATAATGGTTCTAATTGAGGTGTACCTAGCTACTGGTGCAAAGGCCACCTCATAGTCGATTCCTTCTTTCTGGGAGAATCCATGAGCTGCAAATCTTTCCTTGTACATCTCCATACTATCGTCTGTTGAATGCTTTGTTTTGTAGATCCATTTCAAGGATACCACTGACTTGTTCTTTGGTCTTGGTACTATTTCCCATACATCATTCTTTATAATGGATTGGTATTCCTCGACCATGGCATCTACCCATTCCTTCTGCTTTATTGCTTCTTCAAAGCATGTAGGTTCTTTGTTAACGAGATTGCACATCAAAGTCACATAACTAGGGTATGACTTTGGCTTCTTTCTTTCTTTGATGGTTCCTTTTGTGACACCATGTCTTTCTGCTTCTTCAATTACTTCTCGTGCCCAAGCAAGCCTTTTTTTGCATGCGATCATCTCACGAGGAAATTCTTCAGGTCTTTGAGGTTTTGTCATGTCATGATTCTCATGCATATGTTCTTCCTCCTCATTTTTGATTGGTTTAAAAACTTCTGCAGCTCTGGGAGTTTCATGCTCCTCTTCGACTTCCTTGTCTTTCCTTGGTTTTTTGAAAGCTGTATCTTCGTCAAAAGTAACATCTTTGCTTAGCTCAATTTGACGGTATCCTGGGCTATAGATTCGATATGCTTTTGATTGCTCACTATATCCTACAAACAATCCCTTCTTTTCTGAAGGGTCTAGCTTTGATCTTTTTTCCTTGGGAATGTATATGTACACCGAACAACCAAATATTTTTAGGTGACTGAATTCAGGCTTTTCTCCGGTAAACATCTCTTTTGGAGCCTTATTCCCAAGGGCACCATGGGAGATTCTATTATGTACATATATTGTTGTTATGGTTGCTTCTGCCAACATGTACATAGGTAGATCTTGATCATGGATCATAGCTTTTACAACTTCCATGATAGATCTATTCTTTCTTTCTGCCACACCCTTTTGTTGTGGATTATAGGGGATGGTGAGCTCCCTCTTAATCCCAACTTCTTTACAGTACTCATTAAATTCATTTGAAGTGAATTCTTCTCCATTATCTGATCTTAAGATCTTGATCCTCTTTTTAGAGAGGTTTTCCACAAGAGCCTTGAACTCTTTGAACTTTTCAAACACTTCATCCTTCTTTTTCAAGAAATAGATCCAAGTTTTGCGGGAGTAGTCATCAATAAAGGAAGCATTGTAAACATACCTGCTTAATGAAGTAGTTTGCATTGGTCCGCATACACCCGAATGAATAATGTCTAAGATCCCTTTGCTGTCACTGTTTGGATAAGGGTTCTTAGTATTCTTTCCTTGTGCACATCCTTTGCACACCCCTTCATGATTTATCTGAATCTTTGGTAAACTTATCACCACCTTGCTCACAATCGATAATGCCTTGTAATGTACATGAGCAAGTCTTCTGTGCCATAGCTCACATGGGCTTATGGTACTAGTCATTAAGGCTGAATCTACATGCCCCTCTAATTTGTAGAGTCCTCATTCTTCAACTCCAATCACTACTGCATCATCTATAGTTTTTCCTTTTGTCCACATGACTTCTCCATCTACAAAATCAACTTTGAAACCTTTTTTTATCTAAGGCTGAGAGATAAAAAGGAGATTCTTCTTTAGTCCTGGAACATACATGACATCCTTCATCTTCATGGGCTTTCCAGAGTCCAACTTATAGGAGGCTTCTCCCATCCCTTTGATGTGATATTGATAATCATCTCCAAGCATTACTTTGTGTGGGGACTCCTTCTGTACAAGACATGAGAGTGAGTCCTTGTAACCTGTCATGTCTTTGGAGGCACCACTATCTACTGGCCAAGTATCATTCTCAGGTGACACTGAACCTGTGAGTGCAGAGATCAAAACATATTCTTCGCATGAATCTTCATCTTTTTTAGTTATTTCCTCGTCTTCTTGATCATTGTCTTCATCAGCATGGGCATGGAATCTTTTGTTCTTCTTCTTGAGTTGTTCTGCCCTCACGAGACAATTTATGGAGATGTGTCCCATCTTGTGACAAGTGAAGCATTCATAATTTGAGGAGTCCTTCTTGGACTTCTTGTTCTTCTTAAACCCTTGAACTTTTCTGGGAGGATGGTCATAACTCTTCCTCTTTTTCTTGCCTTTGGTATGGACTGCCAAAGCTTGATCCTCATTTTCATTTAGCTTCTCTTCTTTGGATGCTATTCTTTCTTCTTCTTGAACAGATTCTTTCCATAATTGTAGGAACTTAGTAAGCTTTCTTCTGGAGCAGATTCCCTGAATAAAGGATTCCCAATCTCTTGGAAGACCATTCAAGGTGGTCATTACAATTTCTGCTTCTTTTACCATATCACCAATAGCTTCCAAATGATCCTTGATTTAAGATACTATTGTGAAGTATGATTGCATGGCTTCTGACTTCCGAGCCTTTACACTTTTGAGGTGATTCTTCAAGGTCATCTTCCTATTAATATTTCTTCCTTCAAATAGGATGGATAGGGCATCAAACATTTCCTTTGGTGTTCTCCTTGAAGATATTTGAGGAATCAAGTTATCTTTGATGGAGTCGGCTATGATCCTCTTAGCCCTGATCACATCCTTCTTGTGTTTGGCCTCAGCTTCATCTCCTTCTAGTTCTGCAACTTACTTCTTTATAAAGCCTTCTAGATCATTCTCTTCTAGGATGAGCATGATCCGATACTTACATGCTCTAAAGTTCTCAACACCCTCAAGCTTCTCATCCAGCTTGGGACTGTTTGTCATCTTTAATAGAATTAGAACTTCAAATGGAAATAGGAGTAATACCTACTTGATGAATGCTGCTTCTCGTTGACCTTCTTCAGGATGACTTAGGGTTTGATGGAGAAACCCTAATTTTCCAGTTGAGATCACTAGTAGGGCTGAGTGATGGAAAAGATGTACCTTCCCAAGGCGAGCTAGACTGTATCTTGCTTTTTTTGAGATTGACGATGGAGCCTCAAGAAAACCGAAGCCCTATTTCTTTCTGGCAGTAGTGTCTGGTCCAAAATGAAACTTCTCGAAATTCAGTTATGTTTTCTCTAAAAGATGCACCCTCCTAGGGCGAGTTGAGTGAGCCCTCTTTTTTGGTTAATCTGTCGAGGGATTTGTTTAGAATAACAACCCTAGCTGTACAGTGTCTCCTTTCAGGGTGGCTTTGATACCATGTTAAGTTTTCTTAATTGCTTATGTTATCCACTAAGTTACACTTAGGGGATCTTTCAAGTGAGCCACCAAGGATTAGAACAAATCAATTGTTTTTGCTCAGTGCTCAAGAAGTTTTGAGGTTTCATTAGGGCTAGTTGTGGACCCTTGTTTCACATGTTCACACCCCCTCGAGGGAATTGTAATAAATGACATAGCATGATGGTTTGTTTTTGTAAAAGGCGTGGCCTTCGTAGGACTTGGTCATCAAGGTCATCATCCTCGAGTAGTTTTTCCCTCTTCAATTATGTGACGCTCTTTTAAGCGACATATAATTCTCAAGTTTTTCACTCAAAATCCTCCAAAGTCGGGATGGTGAAATTGGTGATTTTGTCTTAAAAGGTTATTAAATCCCAGGGCCATGTATTATACCATGCTAGTCATAGTCCTAAAGTTTTGTGGACATGCGCTAAGTCTTTCATAAGATATTTTATTAAAATCATCGATAGGGTGTATTTTAGTTGTAAAAGTTCAAAATGTCATAAAATTGGCCCTAGGGAACCAATTTGGTCATAGGGATGCTTGTTTTTAGACCCAGAGGTCCCACTAAATCCCTAAACCCACTTTTGAGAGTCAAATTAGTAAATTTCAATTATTAATTTTGATTTTCTCTCCAAAAGGCCTTAGAGGGTCAAATAAATGAGAAAATTGGAGAAAATCCAATTCCTAAATCAAAGACAACTTGTCTGGGACTTGTCTCTGAGGTGTCAAAGTTGTTGAGGATCTTGTCTAGGACATTTATGAACATCGAGAAGCATCTTCAACCATCAAAGGAAGGGCTCCAACTCACTTCCACAAAATGGGGGGCGAATTCTCTAATGGAGGGTGTGTTTTGCCACTTGGATGAAGTGGTTAGAGGAGGTGAAGGCTTCCCAAACCAAGAGGGATACCTCAATATAGGTGGCAACCTTCCCCCCCATGAATTCAAACCTCCTCCCACCATTATCTCAACCCCCAAAACTACCTCACACTTGGAAAATTCGCCCCCTTGGGGGTTGAGCTTCTTTTTTGCTATAAAAGCAGGGTTTTGCTCCTCAGTCAGGAGGATGCATTGAACCTCTGCCCTTTGTACATATGTTGTTGATATTTTGATAATAAAGATTGAAGGCTTTGGAGGCTTGTCTGTGATTGCATTGTGAGCTTGTGACTTGGTCAAAATCTGAGGTGAAATCTGTGGAGTTTCATGCTTTATTTCTTTCGAATGATGTGTTTAGATCTAGTTAAATTTCAATAAGTATTTGCTGATGTCAAGTTACTTATGTTCTTTTTATTATCAGAATTTTGTAGGAGTAATAAACTGTAGTTGGTTATACTTATGCTCTCTTTTTTCCTTTTTAGTAATGAAATGACTGGATTAACCTTGTTCTTTTGAGAAATTGCCTAGGTTTTTGGAGATTTGTCTTAGAGTGAAGGGGCTTGGAGCTCGATTGCATCCACTTCTCTTTAAAACATCCATTTTTCTGTTTATAATACAATTTTTTTGCAGATCCCTCTCTCCATTTTTTTCAAGCACGGGATTGGGAATTCCAGTCTTCTTCTTTCTAAAATTCAAGCCTTCTTCTTGGTTTAGGTTACTTGATCCTTAGTAAAATTGGATAAATCATTTTGTGTCTGAAATATGATTTTATTCAAGCTTATAGATTAGATCTAGATTCACTTTTAAAGCTTTATCTTAAGCTAGATTCGTTTCAATCTTTCAAAGTGCCATTTTCACAAAAAAAATCTACAATTTTATGAGCATTTTTAGTATAGATTATGTTTTTGTTTTGATTAATTTACAACATTCTAATAAATTTAACTCGCTGGTTTTTAATAGGTTTTGAGAAAAGGAGGAGGACATACTGCTCAAATTTTTAGTCTTGGGTCATCTGGGACATCAAAAACTCCGTCCTCCATCCCTTTTCTTTCATTTTCTCTCTCGACGACATTGTAAGCCTTTCGATCCCTTTCAAGGATTAAAGTGAAAACCATAATTCATTTTTTTATCATATTGTAAACTCATTAATAAAGAAAGCAAGTGGGCTACACAACACACTCCACCCCCCTTGGGGGGAATTCATAGTCTTTTTCATGGTTTGCATTTTACTAATCAACACTTGCACACAATCTGTCTTCTTGAAAGTTTGTATATATTAGTTGTTTTTAGTTAATTTCATCTCAGAGTAAGTTTTACTTTCTTACCCAACTCGTTGCCACAAAGTATGCTCTCGCCACCAACTAAAGGCTTTGCCGATTATTGGTGGATGATCAGAAAGTGACACATAGTTGCAGTTCTAATTTGTCGTTAATCCTTTGATTTTACAAACTTAGTTGTTTTATCAAATTGGAATAAACATTTTGTCGTTAACTCGTTTATGCTCTTCCCCTCTGTGGGCTTTGCCTTGTCGTTGGGAAATCAAAAACAATTTTTGACACTTTCTAATTTCTTCACATTAATCTAATAATTCATTAATAAATTCAACTCCCCTTAGAAACATTACGAAAATCCGATGTACGATAGTTGACAATCGTGGGAAAATTATTCAAAGTAAGTGGGAACAACTGAGTAGTGACCTTGAGATATAGTTAGGCTACACCCTTGTTGGTGTAGTGTTGGACACCTTTCTCAGAGTCTCCGATTCAACCCATATTTCTGAATGAGGAACCACTTTAGACATCTTCTGGACACATTCTCAGTACTTTCAGTATATCGAGAATTCCCTTCCCGTAATTTAACTCATCTCTTAATAATTGAAACTGACTAAGACACATTTTCAAAACATTTTACTTCAACAACATTATTTCTCTTTGACTCCATTGTCACTGATTTGATATGTATTATTGTATTTCCGCTTTTTGTGTTGATGTTACGCTGCTGAATATTTACTTAAATTTGCAAACAATCTTGTATCAAAATTTACTTCAAAAAACTCTTAAACAACTTACTTCCATCAATAACGATCAAAACTTAAAGAGCCTTAGACAACCATTTCTTAGGGACCACCCCCCATGGCTTCATTAGGAGTTTTTCCTAAATGGAGGAGTCAAGATCAAGTGACTGTACTTGACTCGAGACTTGCCGCCAAGGACACACCTAGCAACTTGAAGATTTCTGTTGCACTTAACCCCTAGGTGTGTGAAAGGCAACACCACTTTTTGGCACCGTTGCCGAGGATAAATCTTTTTATGAGATATCCAATCTTCGAACGCAGCTCCTCTTTACTCAATCTTTTTATTCTCGGGTTACGAATTTCTTTTTTTGTTTTTTTTGTTTTTGCTTTGTTTAATGAATGATTAGAGTAGATCTTTGATTCTTTGTCTGACGACTCATCTAACCTTTTTTCCTTTATACAAAGAAAAACAAAAAAGAGAAATTTTTGTGAAAGATTTACGATGCATATTTTTCTTTTCACATGGCGACTACATTGAAGGGATAAAACCCTCGTTTCTCACAAAAATTGTTGAGATTGATTGTGTGTAGATGAGTTCATGCAGACAATAAATTTTTAAAGCTCATTATTTTGAGAGCTCCTTGGTTATATCAAATGCTTGCTATTGAGTAAACAATATGGATGAGGAAAGAGCTCGGATTTCCAGTGAATATCCTTCCATTAACTTTTCAAACATCCCGAAATTCCCTAATTATCATAACAGTGAAGATATATATGATCATTTACCTATATTTTTGGGAAATGAACATGCAGAAGTTTGAGAGGTCATATCTTTCCTTAAAATTCTGGTTGACTTCAATGTTTTCTATGAAGATAATATGATGGAAATGTTTGTCAGTACTCTACGAGGAAATGCTTATGAATGGTATCTCAATGGTCTTCCAAATGAAGGTATTACTTCCCTTTCAAGCCTCCTTAGAATATTCTTGAGACAATGGTATACAGGAGAGACTACAATGGAAGATTTAGACATGTTCTTGGAAGGATTCATTTACGCTTCTTTGCCTTGGATAGAGTTCATGAGAAAGACCCTAAATTACCTCGTCTCATTAGGATATGAAATGATAGGTATTGGGTTCTACCTCCAAGAAATCATAATGAAGAAGAAATATATGATGTTTCCATTGACTTTGTGCATGAAGAGCCATTAATTGAACATATATATTGTTGAAGACCCTCCTCATGTCACATCGACAGAGAATAGTGATGATTGAGAATGCTTCCATGATTATTTTAGTGATGATGATCACATTTGTACTCCATATCTACCTCAGGATGAAACCATTACAGAAGCTTATAATGAAACTTAGGATGAAAACTATAATGTGCATGATGGCAATCCTACTTGTTCTCCATATAATGATTATAGTCTGGAAGGTTTACTTCCTTGTGACCTTTTTTCTGAAGATGATGGGTACAAAGAGAAGAAATATACCCTGGAGCATGATACAAGGGATGAAGACTCTGTTATGTTTGACAAAGATGTTGATAAAGATTCCTGGACATTCATTGAAAATCCAATCTATGACATGTCTGAGGAGGAAAATGATGAAGCAAAAAATTTTGATGGTTTTGTTGATAGTCATGTCTATGACATACCTAACAGAGGGAGTTTGGAGTCTTTTGATGGTTTTATTGAAGATCCTATTTATAAGGGTTTAAAAGGAGAGAGCATGGATCTTGTGGCCTTGAAAATTTTTGATATGGAAGAAGAGCATGCAGTTTATCCATATGACCAGCCTGAGCCATATATCAATATCAGTAATGAAGACAAAGAGAATAAATACAGTCAAGAACTTGATACCAGTGATGAGGAATCTCTCATATCTGACATAGATGGGGATGATGACTATTGGACCGTTTTTGAAAATCCCATCTATGAGACTTTTGAAAATCCCATCTATGATATGTCCAGTGCGGGGAGTGTTTATTCTGAGACTTATGAAAGTTGTAAAGATGAGCAATTATAATTTTCATATGATCAGTGAGAGCTATATTTGAGTATCTTAAATGAGGAATTGGAGAAGCAATGTAGTGAAGAGTCAGATTGGGTGCAACCAAGTGAAGATTTTTTTTAGCCATCGTCTTCACATACACATGTTCCTTATGATTTGGAGCATTTTGGGGCTTACACACAGAGTTATCAACATATAATCCCTTTGGATGAGTATGATGACCTGCCTCATCATATAGATTTATACATTAGTCCTATCCAATTTTGGATAGAAGAAGTCTACAAGAGGACTTACCAATTTGGGAAGCAGTTCGATGACCTTTTCCATGATTATAATTTTCCATCCAACCTTCCCATCTTGAAGTTTCATGCAGGTTTGCATTTCTTGAATAATGTTTCGTTGCTTTCGCTGGTAACCAAAGACGAGGAAAATACCTTTAAAGTTGATCAAATGCTTAGGTGGTTACATTGGATATTTGATTTTACCTAAGATATTTATTTTATTTTGCTTAGAGTAGGAAAATAAGATCCTTAATGTGGGCATTTATTTTATGCATTTCCTATAAGTACTTAAGAATGATACTCTCTTTCATTTAATTAGTTTTCATTTCTTTCAATAAAGCAACTTTTGGATCATTGGTTCTTTTCATAAAATTTGTGCTACTAAGGTTTTCTTATCAAGCTGAAATGTTTTTACAAATTTTAAGAACATGAGATTTTGGTGTTCTTGTATGCTCTCCTTGCCTGAAGACTGGATCGAGCACACGTCCCATAGTTGGAGCCAAGATGTTATCCACTAAGTTGCACTTAGGGGATCTTTCAAGTGAGCCGCCAAGGATCAGAACAAATCAATTGTTCTTTCTCAATGCTCAAGAAGTTCTGAGGTTTCATCAGGGCTAGTTGTGGACCCTTGTTTCGCATGTTCACAACCTCTCGGGGGAATTGTAATAAATGGCATAGCATGATGGTTTCTTTTTGTAAATGGCTTGGCCTTCTTAGGACTTGGTCATCAAGTTCATCATCCTTGAGTGTTTTTTCCCTCGTCAATTATGTGATGTTTTTTTAAGTGACATATAATTCTCAAGTTTTTTCACTCAAAATCTGCTAAAGCTGGGATGGTGAAATTGGGGATTTTGTCTTAAAAGGTTATTAAATCCTAGGGTCTATGTATTATACTATGTTAGTCATATTCCTAAAGTTTCGTGGATATGCGCTAAGTCTTTCATAGGATTTTTTAATTTTTAGATTTTTTATTAAAATCATCGATAGGGTATATTTTAATTGTAAAAGTTCAAAATGCCATAAAATTGGGCCTAGAGAACCAATTTGATCATGGGGATGCTCTTTTTTGGACCCCGATCTCCCACTAAACGCCTAAACCCACTTTTGAGAGTCAAATTAGAAATTTTCAATTAGAAATTTTGATTTTCTCTCCAAAATGACTCCAAGGGTCAAATAAATGGGAAAATTGGAGAAAATCCAATTCCTAATCAAAGGCAGCTTGTCTGGGACTTGTCTCTGAGGTGTCAAAGTTGTTGAGGATCTTGTTTGGGACATTTATGAGCATAGATGAGCATTTTCAACCATCAAAGGAGGGGCTCCAACTCACTTCCACAAAAGGGGGGGCGAATTCTCTCATGGAGGGCGTGTATTACTACTTGGATGAAGTGGTTAGAGGAGGTGAAGGCTTCCCAAACCAATTGGGATACCTCAATATAGGTGGCAACCTTCCCTCCCGTGAATTCAAACCTCCTCCCCCCATTATCTCAACCCCCAAAACCACCTCACACTTAGAAAATTCGCCCCCTTGGGGTTTGGGCTTCTTTTTTGCTATAAAATCAGGGTTTTGCTCCTCTGTCAGGAGGATGCATTGAAACTCTGCCCTTTGTACTTATGTTGTTGACATTTCGATAATAAATATTGAAGGCTTTGGAGCCTAGTCTGTGATTGCATTGTGAGCTTGTGACTCGGTCAAAATATGAGGTGAAATCTGTGGAATTTCATGCTTTATTTATTTCGAATGATGTGTTTAGATCCAGTTAAATATCAATAAGTATTTCCTACTGTCAAGTTACTTATGTTCATTTTATTATCATAATTGTGTACGAGTAGCAAACTGTAGTTGGTTATACTTATGCTCTCCTTTTTCTTTTTGATTAATGAAATGACTCTATTAACCTTGTGCTTTTGAGAAATTGCCTAGTTTTTTGCGGATTTGTCTCAGAGTGAAGGGTGCTTGGAGCTCGGTTGCATCCACTTCTCTTTACAACATCCATTTTTTTGTTTATAATACAATTTTTTTGTAGATCCCTCTCTCCTTCATTTCTTTCAAGCACAGGGTTGGGAATTTCATTCTTCTTCTCTCTAAAATTCAAGCTTTCTTCTTGGTTTCAGTTACTTGATGCTTAGTAAAATTGGATAAATAATTTTGTATCTGAAATCTGATTTTATTCAAGCATATATATCAGATCGATATTCACTTTTAAAACTTTATCTTAAACTAGATCCATTTCAATCTTTCAAAGTGCCATTTTCATTAAAAAATCTACACTTTTATGAGCATTTTTAGTATAGATTATGTTTTTGTTTTGATAAGTTTACAATATTCTAATAAATTTAACTCGCTGGTTTTTAGTAGGTTTTGAGAAAAGGAGGAGGATCTACTGCTCAAATTTCAAGTCTTGGGTCATCCAGAACACAAAAAACTCCACCCTCCATCCTTTTTCTTCTTTCCTTTTCTCTTTCGGCGACATTGTAAGCCTTTCGATCCCTTTCAAGGATCAAAGTGTAAATCATAATTCATTTTTTTTTATCATATTGTAAAATCAGTAATAAAGAAAGCAAGTGGGATACACAATGACCACACTCCATCCCCCTTGGGGGGATTCACAGTGTTTTCCACGGTTTGCACTTTGCTAATCAACACTTGCACACAATCCGCCTTCTTGAATGATTGTATGGATTAGTTGTTTTTACTTAATTTCATTTCAGAATGAGTTTTACTTTCTTACCCATCTCGTTGCCACGAAGTATGCTCTTGTCACCAACTAAAGGCTTTGCCGATTATTGGTGGATGCTCAGAAAGTGACACATAGTTGCAGTTTTAATTTCTCATTAATCCTTTGATTTTACAAACTTAGTTGTTGTATCAAATTGGAATAAACATTTTGTCGTCAACTCGTGTATGCTCTTTTCCTCAGTGGGATTTGCTTGGTCGTTGGGAAATCAAAAGCAGTTTTCGACACTTTATAATTTCTTCACATTAGTCTAATAATTCATTAATAAAATCAACTCCCCTTACAAACATTACGAAAATATGGCATATGATAGTTGAAAATCGTGGACAAATTCTTCAAATGAAGTGGGAACAACTGAGTAGTGACCTCGAGATATAGTCAGGCTACACCCTTGTTGGTGTAGTGTTGTACACCTTCTAAGAGACTTCGATTCAACCCAAATTTATGAGTGAGGAACCACTTTAGTCATCTTCTGGACACATTCTCAGTACTTCCAGTATATCGATAACTCCCATCCCATAAATCAACTCATCTCTTAATAATTAAAACTGACCAAGACACATTTGCAAAACATTTTACTTCAACAGCATTATTTCAGCTTGACTCCATTGGCACTGATTTGATCTGTAATTATTGTATTCTTGTTTTATGTGTTGATGTTATGTTGCTGAATATTTACTTAAATTTGGAAACAATCTTGTATCAGAATTTGCTTCAAAAAACTTCTAAACAACTTACTTCCATCAATAATGATTAAAACTTAAATAGCCTTAAACAACTCTTTATTAGGGACCACCCCCCTTAGCTTCGTTAGGAGTTTTTCCTAAACGGAGGAGTCAAGATCAAGTGAGTGTACTTGACTCGATACTTGACCCGAAGGACACACCTAGCAGCTTGAAGATTTCTGCTTCGCTTAACCTCGAGGTGTGTGAAATGCGGCAACAACTTAGATGATATTCTAAAACAATTTACAATAGTAGGATCATTGAAAGAACAACAAGCACAACAACACAAATGACACAGATTTTCCTCGGGGAAACCACAAGGGAGAAAACCCCGCAAAACTTCCTCAGTATAGAACTCAACCAAAACAGTGTAAAACCCCAAGACAACTCCTCCTCTTTCTTTTTGGCGCACTTGTTCTTCTCTCTCTTGCAAACTTGCTTGAGTGAAGTGTGTACAAATGAAGGGGGTGCCTCCCTATGTATATTTGTCTCTTGAATTGACCTAAAACCTAACAGGGCCGACTTGTCTAACTGACACCACAATAATAATTATTATGATGACACATGGGTACTATTGACCCGACTTACATTCAGAGGTTTACATTTATTTTTTCAATGACTCTTACATGACCATTTACATCAGCTACACCTCTTGAAGGAGGAATAAAATTAGTACGACTATAATATCTTCCGAAGTTACAATATTTTAACATTGTGGAAGGCATTCTTAGTAAAATTCTGGTTCCAACATTTCTTAAGGGCATTCTTATAAGTGCAAAATTGATGGTTATTCTTTGACATGGAATGGTTGCCTTTGTTGTGTGCCTCACTTGATGTCCCTACTAGGCTAGGTGCCATAATCAATGCCGATAGGTTTACACTAGGTACCATCTGTGAAACGTGGGGAAGTGTTTGGGGATTTTTTGGGGATGCTTCACCACTTTTGTGGGTGATATCCCTAGTAAAATTCCAATTCCAACATTTCTTGAGGGCATGCTTATAAGTGCAAAATTGATGATTATTCATTAGCAACTAATGTATGGAACAATCTCGATGGGCTAGCTTTTGAGTAGTTGAGTGCTTTGAGCTTCATGTAGGAGGTCTTAGGGTTGATCCCCTAGAATGATTGCCTTTGTTGTGTGCCTCACTTGATGTACCTACTAGGTTAGGCACCATAATTTGTGCCAATAGGTTTACATTAGGTACCATCTATGAAATGTGGAGAAGTTTGGGGGTTTTTGTGAGGTTTTACTTGGAAAAAACACTTAGGTATGAAACATACATTTTGATAAGATCCTTGAATGGGTGGATAAATGTTGGTCCTTTGCAAAGTTGGAAAAACATTCTAAGAATTCTTATAGTACTATTTATGGATGCAATAGTATTGGCTTCCTTTTTTGAATATTCACAATTTGTTCATATCTACAAAAGCTCATAAAGTAACCCTTTTATCCTAGATTTCATTGGCATGTTTGGAAAAATAACTCAGATTAGAATGTCAATGGGTGAAACAATATTGGTTCCCTTTATTGGGAGTTTTTAGTCTCTGTTTCACCACAAGATTCTAGTACAACATTGCCTTTTGTATTCTTGATTTCATTGACATAGCCTTATCCATTCTTTATTCTGTTGGCTTCATAATAGGAAACAAGGATCTAGAACTATAATATGTGAGTTCTATTTGGTTAGCTTTCTAGTATATTTTGTTCTTCATTTGAAATGTACATAACAATTCTTTAGGTATTAATGAGATTGAAGCTTAAGCTCAAAGATGCTTGATGGTCTTTGGTCCAAACTTGTGAACTATTGAGAAGTTTAGGTTCTTGAAAATGACAAATGCACATCTAACAACAAGGTAGTTGGACCTTATTGGGTAAGTTGATACTTGTGATTCTAAATGTTCATTACTCCCTATACCATTATATGGCCATTCATTTCAAGGCCTTGGAATAGACTTTCCATTTTATTGTCCAACTATATTTCGATGTCTTGGAATATACTTGTTGTAATGGGGATAGACTTACCGTTCACCTTGAGCGTCCCATACCATTGAAGAAGTCTAGTTCCCACTTGGCACTATCGTGACCTTGCTAGTTTGGCATGATCAACAATCGACTTATATCACGTGGACTATGCCACATCAACACCTCTTGACCGAACCCAAGCCAAACGTACATTATACTTGTGGAATATGAATGTGCTCAATTCACCATAGGCGATGCTACATTATCACCACCCAACCACATGCTACCTTGTTACACCTTCCCTTGAGCAAGCACAGTTGAACAAACGACCATCCAATGTACGATAATGATGCCATCTATCTAGACCAACACTTGATGATGCCCAAAGGTCATGCCCCTCCTAGCATGAGGATTTCACATACCCTTTGTCCACATCTCAATGCGCTCGCCCTAGCATGGGAAACACAACATTTAACACATTAGCAATCACATTTTCCTTTGATGACTCTTGATTTCAAGACATCATAGGTTGCTTTCCCTCACTTAATAAGCCATCCTTGGTCCTCCTAGCTTATGCTAGTATGCCAAATATGAGTTGGCTACTAAGGCAACCACATATCGGTTGGCCGTGTAGACTTGCCATGTCCTGCTTGGTGCATCCTCTTTGCAAGCCGCAGACTTTCTCGAAGCCTAGGGTTATGACATTCTTCCCCACAACAGAGTGGGCCTTTCGACAACCAGGAAATGATGGCAAGATGGGTGCATGTTGGACTTGGTAAATAAGACCATGGAAGGTGCGTCAACAACAATTCTGGTTGCATGATCCCTTCTAGCCTAAATTACATCACTTTGACAACCCATTGTTTGAGAGTTGGGCAGTGGGCACGCATGTGCCATGATATTGGCACCTTGACATAAAAGTGGTAAAGTGTTGAACATAGGTGCAAGCTTGACATGCGAAGGTAGCTGTAGTTTCCTTGTGTAAGAAGAGCTTGTAAAGAGGGAAGATACCGCAACCAAAATCGACACCTTTAAGTATGATAAAGTGCATTCTCATTGCTTGGGTGTGATGGTTGGACTGATCACTCAACTAAGTCCATGGCATGAGGGATAGCCATGTACAGGGGCATGGAAAAGGAAGTTGATGACGCATGTGGTAGAGAGTCCAAGATGTGCAACATTGATGGGCATGACTTAGCCTTGTGGAAAAAGGTTTAGTCAAGCTAGGAAAAAGAGCCTAGGGTGTTGATGAAGTGGTGTGCTAAGGAGAAGATGAACAACACATTCGTAAGGACAATAGGAACTCTTGCGAAGTTGCCGAGAATGACAATATCTTTGAGTTGGGGGAGGATGTAATGTCCCTACTATGGGCAGGCGGCCAACTCACACTCACACCCATCGAAGAGCTCGAGCGCATGGAAAATCGACACACCCGACATGCTCAAGAGATGGATTGAAACATTTGGGTACTTTGGGGAGCACACAGTGCAAACATAGACATCGATTAATTAGGCATGGGAATGGAGCTTTCCACAACGGGGAATGCAACAAAGAGGCTTCGATGAGTCAATAAAGGATTCAACAAGAGGAGAGTCATTAAGGGGCTTTAATAGTTGGCAGAAAGCTTTGACAAGCAGTGAAGTCGAAGAGATGCCATTGGGTCCATTTGCCCAAGCCGTGGTGGTAAGACACCTCGATGAGGGGCAAAATTATTGTACACCATGTTTGAGCATATGTGGACTCTAGCAACATGAGAATCATGTTTGTGGACAAAGGGGCTCAGGTACATGTCAAAGAATTGGTAAAACAATTGGTAGAGTGGAGCTCTTGATGTACGTGCACCTAAGAGGGGCGTCAGGAGAAGCACCCAAATGCTGGAAACTGGGTCGAGAAAGTTATCAACACGGCTTTGGTTGACCGTTGGGAGAGTGCCCACATTCCTTGGGGTTTCCCAAACAACACATCTCTTAGCTTGACCACCCACTTATAAGGAGGGCACCTCATATATATTAGTTGGATGCACTTGAGGAAAATGAATCCAAGGAAGGATCCAAGACTGGCAAGTGAGATGTGCAAGAGACCAAGGGAAGAAGGCGAACTAGGCCTCGGGTTTGCGGCTAACAAGCAAAGCGAATTGTTGGAAGGAGGCATAACACCCAAGTCTTAGAGGGAGAAGTTCTGGGTTGAAGGGTTGTCACGGGTAGGAATAAGGGAACAAACTTGTCGATGGAGTAGTGTTGTGGGAGGTGACCTGAAAATGTTGATGACAATTGCTAAGTTGGTAGACTTGTGGGAGAGAACAAATGATACCGACAAATAAGTTTATGGGTGGATAGTGGCGTTGAGAGATGGTTCAACCAATGGAATAGTTTTGTTGGGAGTAGGTAGAACCTTCAACAAAGTCAAGTCATTAGCAATAGGCTCACCTATCGACGAGCACAATGCATCGACAATCAAGACCAAAGTTTTCCCATCTACCTAGGCATAGTTGATGGTTGTAAGAGGGTGCCAACAAGGTGGTGTTGAGATTGTGCTTTATATCTCCATTGTATCATTGTTTACATACTTTAATAAAAAGGGTTGTTGGTGCCTGGGTTTGGGTACCACACACACACATATGTGTTTTTGTATTTGTTTATGGCATGGAGAGCTAATTAACATAAGTTAAGCATAACCAAGTAAACAACACATAGTAAGAAGTCCAAGTGTAGGTTGGACAAGGTCGTTGGGCGTAGCAGGTCCAAGTGATAGGTAGCTCAAGGTGAAGGTATGGGCATGCCTTGAGTGAAGAGGCATAATCCATTGCCAAGTAAGTGTGGATGACTAAGTATCTGTGTTAAAAGATGGGTAGTGCCACAAAGTAGCTGGGGAAAACAAGAAAAAAAAGTTGGGTGTTCTGTAGGGTTATGACACTTATCTTTTACCATCCAACTATGATAGAATGTTATGGGATCCTCCATATTCCCGCTTATCGTATGATATTAGCCAAGGAATTGAAATACATTACGAGGAATTTGGAATCATTATACTCAATGCATTTATCATTTGCTGCCCTAAAATCAATCATAGATTTTTTGACCTCTACTTATAACCAACTATTTAGAAACACTAAATTAGACTCGCAGAATTTTTAGTTCTCTTAGTTGATTTTATTTTGAAAATTGATTCCATTGCGTGGGTTGACGTAAACTTGCGTAATGCCGACATCCAAACATTTTGAAAGACACACACACACACATTGGGCCATTGACCTTGTTCGAATAATGCACATCAGGCCCATTCAAACATTAGATACATTAGGCATTTGTCACGCTTTTCAACATCAGTGTATTAGGGCCATTTGAAACATTTTGCATGGGCCATTGGGTTGCTTTGAAAGAAGCACCCAATCCTAAGGGAAAGGACTATATCTAGTTCCCCATTCGAAGAAGTACCGCGAGGTGAAGGAAGAAAGGGACGTTGCTCCATTTCGAAACATCCATGCAAACCTTGAAAGAAAGGCCATTCAGTCATTTTTGAAGCAACAATCGAACAAGGAACACATATCATTAACCGCTTTTCATAGATGAGTTTGATTGGAAGAAAAATGCCATTGGGCCTTTGAAATTAGTCATTGGCCACTTTTTGAAGATGCACTTGATTTGAAGGAGAAAGGCAATTGGGCCTTCTTTGAAATTGGTCATTGGTCACTTTTTTGAAGATGCACTTGATTTGAAGGAAAAAAGGTTAACGAGCCCTCTTTAAAATTAGCCATCGACCACTTTTCAAAGATGATTTGGAGGGATAGGCCACCGTGCTTTAATCAAAGATGGTTTATTGGGGCCTTTTTGAAGACATAGTTTGATGTGTGAATCAAACAGGGCATCCAATCAATTGAAAAGGACCACCCAAACTAAAATGAAAAGGGGCCAATTTAAAGAAAGGGTCTTCGACTTTGAACATAAAATCCTGAAGGATTCCACGAGTTTGAAGGGTCTTTCTCTATTTTATGTGGCGTTGACCTTCAACCATGCCAAGATATATGAGTTTTTCGAACTACACAAGCCTCCCACAACCCTAGAAAAGGCCATTGGGCCTTCTTTGAAATTAGCTGTTGACCACTTTTTGAAGATGAGCTCGATTCGAAAGGAAAGGCCATTATGCCTTAATCAAAGATGGTCCATTGGGGTCTTTTCAAAGACTTAATTTGACGTGTGAATCAAAAGGGGCATTGGGTTTATTCAAAAGGACCAACCAACCTCAAAGGAAAAGGTAAAAGGGGTCAATTTAAAGAAAGGTCTTAACTTTGAACATAAAATCCCAACTTTAAACTTGAAGGATTTATTTTCTTTGAAGGGTCTTTCTCTACTATATGTGGCATTTGGCCTTTGACCATGCCAACATATGAGTATTTCAATTTGCACAAACCTCCCAAACCCACAAATTTGAAATAATCAACAAAAGTTCGAAGCTAATCCTCTAAGGCTATTAAAACTCATTGCTGCATGCATTTAGAACCATGCAAGAAGCCATGTATGCAAAATTTTGTCAAAACGTAGTTCCACTTTGAATTCATGAGGCATTTAACTGAATAGTGCAACACAACTAACACATAGGCCTTCATACAACCATGAATTCCATTTCTAAATTCACACACAAGCAAATTTATAGCTTAACTTTGAAATTATAAATAAAAATTCAAAGCAAAGATGGAACACTTATCTTCTAGTCATAATGGTCCAATCGTAGGTGTCCATTATAGATACCATCCCGAAGTTAGGCTACGAGGTCACTAAGGTGAAGGAAACATTATAAGGATTTTTAGGTCACTCACTTAACCCAATTGCTCCTAGTCTCGACAAAGTTTTTCAGAATATAACACTTCAATCATCCACCCAACCATCAACAACCTTGGCACTCTTCCACTACCCCACACAATGCATGGAATATATTTCCCTTCTCTACACAATAGTCCCCTAGGAATCTTCTTCCCTCCATGCTTTTTAGTGTGTGTTGAAAGAGTCCAACTTGTATGCTTTATGGAATAACTTGACAGTGTTATACCTTGCCTCTTGATCACTCAATAAGAAACAATAATATAGGGAAATGTAGTTTTTGTAAACAATTAGTCTTTATGCTTCTTTCCAGTGTTCTATCTCTCTTCCCAAGTCCACAACCTTCCTTTCCACGACTTGATTTGGTCATCTCCAGGTTCAAACCTCATTCCTTGACATGAAAGCATAGCGCTTGAACTTAAAGGTGCATGGTATGAGAGAGTGGTCCAAATGAGAATGGGATGATAGTGGCAGTAGCTAACAAGTGAATGGATGAGCCAATTAAAATGAGCAAGGAAGAGGACTACATCGGAATATATATGGTTCTAATTTCCATGACATTTGAATTTGTATGAGGATTGAGTCTCTTAGACATGTTTGTAATTAATCATCATGTCCTCATAATTATGGAAGATGGACCTCCCCACCAACCACAAATTGCATTTAGTGATTGGTGGTTGAGGTTTTAATAAGGCACATGATAATAATGGGGAAGGTACAGGGTAAGAACTTAGGCATCTTACGATTATTTATCACCCCCTTGGATCCCTTATTATGCTTCCCTTCTAGTGGATTCATAGCCCCTGGTGTGGTCTCTGCATCGACCTTTGGACATTATCTTTATTTTTTGAAATAATTTTTACATATCTTGAGAATTATCATGGTACATAGAGAGCATATTTAACAAAAATACATGCCTAACTATTCACTAGTTGGGTCTTGTCTTACAAGATATTTATGTCATTTACACATGGGGTCATTAATCTAGACTCACATGGGTTGACTCTAGTCATTATAGCCATTCATTTATTATTTATACATAATTCGATCCAATGCATTCAAAAGGTAAAAGTCGAGATATTACAAGTTTTTGAAAAGTGTGTATGGAAAACATAAATCCAAGCTAACTCAAGTTAGTATCTTTTCCGTTTCATGTCAAAGAAACTTAGACCCAAGCCAACTCAAGTTAGTAAGGTAAGTGACCGTGATAACTAGTCTTTGATATTCCCATGGAATTGGAAGTTGCAAGTCGTTGTAACTAGTCTCAAGGAACCTTAGAGAAGTCCCTTATTCATGGAAATGTTTTTGGCAAAACATTGCAATTTTCACCCATACTATTCATTGCAATGTTCATAGCGAGCTAAATGAGCTGGAAACATTGCTTTTCCGTGCATATTTATATAGAGGGAGCTACCATTTGTTGTGGTGTTCATAGTTAGCTAAATGAACTTGCAACATTGCTTTTCTATGCATATTTATATGGGGTAATCTAATCTTGTAGTGAAAGGAACTTTTTTTATTTGGTGATAAATATGAAAGACCCTAACAAAAATTTCATGCATGATTAGAATTCCACCATGATCCAAGCTTTGCCTCATAGTGGAATGATGTTCATAAGGGTTTCACCTAATTTTGAATTGAATATGGTTGAAAATTCAATTAGAGATCTATATTGATGGTAAACTTGATGTATTGCCAAATTTTGACAATCGACAAGATTAGACATCTTCATTAATAACTTGTTAGGATAAAACATTTGACATAATCTTTTGAGCTATTAAAAATATCAACAAGATTAGACATCTCCATTAATAACTTGTTAGATAACATGTTTCACATAATCTTTTGATCAATTAAAGATTCATCTTCTACCGATTGTTATTTTTTTAAACACTTTTTGTATTAATACATATATTATGATACATTACATAGAGTAACGGCGACCATCCGAATGGTTTTCAATTTGGTTTTGGGTTTCTGTTGATGCTCTTCAATCAACATATGATATTCATACCTAATTTGGTTTTGGGTTTCTGTTGATGCTCTTAAATCAACATATGATATTCATACCCAATTTGGGACTTCCTCTTAGTAAGAGGAGAAACATAAGATACGAAATTTTCTAACCCATTTACGTGAGGCACTTTTGTTTTTTTCCATTAATATGATCATAGAAAACAATTTTATAAAATAGAACCTAAACCAAGAAAACGTACCTATGATCCAAGACATTATTTACCCGCCAAAACTGTCATAAGTATGTCCTCATGGCTAACTAAACTTCACTACCAATTCCTTTCTATTGGCCAAATCCCAAGCAATTCCTTTTCCTAAACTTTAAGTTTCCTTCATGTGTAGGAAAATGGATCTAACCCTAACATTATGGATCAAATTGCAATGTAATTGACAACCGTCAATGTAAAATATTTTGATGTTGTTGAATGATGTGTCTCCTAAACAAATGCTTTATGTTCGCCTAATTTTCATGTAGACCCACGACAATAAAGGGGTATTGGCAACTTAAAAACCAATATTCTATTGGTTTGAAAAAGAAACATATGAACATTGTCAAAAGATTCATGATTCATGTGTGAGATGAGCAAACCAAATTTTGTGCTAAGTTAGGTTTATAATGGGATAATTTTTGTTGCAATTTTTTTAATATTTAATGTTATTTTGATATGAAAATAAAAATTATAACATATGTAAATGAGCATTTAATATTGTTTGTTTTGTTTTGTCTTTTTTTAATATTTTTGATATATTATGTAATGTAAAGATGTTACAATGTTTTGACATGATTTAAATAGGCTTGTGAGCTTAGGATGTGATGGTTCGAATGTGCGTTGGTGGGTGATATTGAATTTTTGTTTTAAGCTTGTGAGCTTAGGATGTGATGGTTCGAATGTGCGTTGGGTGATATTGAATTTTTGTTTTTAAATGTGAAATATGTATTGTGTTTTAATGTGAAATATGTATTGATGGCTTATCTCTCATTCTATTTCTCACACACAAAAATAAACATATATCATTGGATGTTTTGCAGATAACTATTCCATTAATTGATGACAAGATGTGATGATTTGATATGTTTTTTGAGTTAAGTGAGATGATGCATATTTTTTGCGTCAATATTATAGTAAGAAATGTCAAGGCATGCATTTAGGTTTCACATATGCTTACTTATGAGTGAACCTAGATTGTAATAATCATGTAATCTTGGTAAATAACATATGTAAGTTTGATTCTAGCATTAAATTGTGCTTTGTAGGGATGAGTTGATTGACCATATGAATGTACATGTTTTGGATAGATTACATTTTTATTTTGTGTGGTTAATGCAATCCTATGATGATTTGTTGCTTGCCATCATTGAATGCCACATGATGAGAGTGGGCATTGGACATCATGGCCTCTTTAGAATCTTGGGTTGTTTGAGAATTGGAGAGGATTCTTATCTAGCACTATATTATGTGCCATGAACAAATAAACACAAGTGAATGCTATATCGGCTTGTTAGCTCTCACTTTGGCATCATGAGGATCATCAATGTTTGATTATATAAGAGATCAGTCACAGTGAGGATATTAAAACTAGGAAGGGGAAAATTGATAAATACTTGAACTTCATTATGAGGAGAATNTCTCACTTTTGCATCATGAGGATCATCAATGTTTGATTATATAAGAGATCAGTCACAGTGAGGATATTAAAACTAGGAAGGGGAAAATTGATAAATACTTGAACTTCATTATGAGGAGAATGTAGCGTGAACAACACAGCATGTCATGATCACATAAGATTCCTTTACATGAACATAATTTAAATTAAGTACTATGAGGTGGGAAAATAACAATTGTGATAAACCTAGAGGTGGGAAACCAACAATTGTGATAAACCTAGAGGAGGAAAACCAACAATTGTGATCTACCTAGAGGTGGGAAATTGCTAACAGTAAATGGTAAAAAAGAATATTCATGACTACTTATTTTGCATGCATGATAACTAGGGATCTTTTATTTGTAAGCTAAAAACATGAAAATATAGAAAAATGAAAGAACATATCGCATTATAGGTGTATGCGAATTATTAGAGCACATCAATGTAGGTACATGCATATGCCCCACACAATCACATTAATATTAGGGTATTAATAGGTTCATTTTGTATGAAAGTTGTTAGACACAAGTATCTGAGGTGATAAATTATAGTAAAATAAAAGGAAATGCTACTATAATTAGAAATGAAAATATTATGATTTCAATTATGAAAACAAGAAAGAGGAAAATAGGAAAGGAGAATATGTGCATGTAAGGATAGGTGTAGAGTGTTACACAAGTAATAATTTAATAATCAAAAGAGGTTGTAAATAGGGTATTGGGGAAAGAAGAGGAGATGTAATCAACTATTATTTACATTGAAGCTTTGAGACCATTGTGAAGAAAATAATGAGAAAATTGTATAAGAATGAGGGATCACTACAATAACCTTTAGTGACTGTGGACTTGGGGATGCTCAATTTGTTGATCGAGGTCTTGGGGGTTTGATTGGGAAGAGAGTTATCTGTCGTCCCACTAGCTCGTGAACTTTGTTGTATTTGTTGTCAAATGGAATTGACGAACTCAGTTTAAGGAATTGATTTTGTCAAAGGGTAACCTTTTTTATAATTACATCATTATTTTTATTACCCCCAAATCATATTTAAATTGGTTATTTTTAATACCGTGAGTATGGTGGATTTACTTGCATTGCTTTTGTTCACTTTGTTAATTATAAAATAACCATATGGAATTATTGTAGGTAATATTTGTGTCTACAACCTAGTAGGGGGATGTGTAACTCCTTTTGTGCTAATCGTAGAGCTGACACGTGTCCCTTATAAAAAACCATAATATTGCATTACACACTTGATCTGAAGAGTGCAAATGTTGAGGAAGGGTTTGCACCTCGAGAGATTTTATCCCTCTCGACGCTAGGTAGATCCCCTTTTAAGATGGATCTATATTGGTTCTAATGAAATAAAACCATGATTTATTATTTTGTTTCCTAGAGCTTTGTTATCTTCAAAATAACATAGTTAAATTGTTAAAATATTAACGCCTTTGCAAGGGAAAATAAATATAGCAAATAGTAACACATAAATTAAGACATGTTTTGAGTTGTAGGATTGGTCATCACCTTTGAATCAACACATAGTAAGCTCACAAGTCCTTTACAATTTAGGTCAAAACATCAAGGCACTATAAGCAGTTACTTCATTTTTCATATATTAAATTTCTTACAATATTGTCTACATTAGAGACAACCATATATATGCATTACCACTAGTAATAAGGTTATTTAGTTCAAATACATTTGACACATATGATAGCTCAAATTGTTGCATAAGGTGACTTGCCATAAATATATTGATTTGGAGGCGAGTGAATATGACGCCAATACGTCACACCGATTAGTTCAAATCAAATGGATGATGAATTAATTAACCAAAATCTCATAGGTCATGACTATTTCAAAGATAACTTTGTCACAAAAATCAACTCAAGGATAATTTATTGTCATGAAAATAAACTTTTCCCAACTTCACATAATCTTTTTTCCATTTATATAAGAAGTTTTATATTATATAAATGGGAAAATATTACATCCTTGTGACTTCAAATCCACTGCCTAATGACACATGGGGCATTAACCCTTGTAGAATCTAAGCCCATGAAAAAATTCCCCTGCCCTTCCAAATTTTTTTAGAATAGATCCCTCCAAGACAGTTCATCCAAATCTGGATACTATAATCAACAAAAATAAACCTCTTACACAGAGTAAAACTAAACTGGAGATTAACAAAAAATTCTTCTACTCCAAAAAAGAAAACATGCATAATAGCAGACCAAGCATAAGAAGTCCAATGGGAATGTTAGGGGAGCCTATAACCAAATCGAAAATTCACCAGATGTAGCCCCCATAGCCACAGGACGGAGAATCGGCATGCGAACCTCCAATGCGGCCATGATAACGTCCACTTTTTGGTTTAATAGGTTGCTATCAATATGATGAGACTTCCAACATACCATAGGCACCTCGTCACCCTCGTCCTTCTTCTGTTTCTTCCATAAAATGTGGCCCATTAAATTATTCATCAACCAAAACAGAGCAACCATTCTCTGACCTAATCCGGCTTGCATTGTTTTTAGGGTCCATGACCTGATCCGCCAGATCCTTCTTTTTGCGAAGTTGCTCATCGTCCAAATTTTCCCATAACCCAGCCTCAATCGTCTCAATCTCCTTTTGGATAGTCCTAGGCAAGCTAATATGAGAGTAGTGGTCTTCCCAAAACACCCTTTCTTGGGACCTTCTGACACACTTACTACCACCCTCACCATCCCCCCTCATCATGCTTCCCCAACCAACCTCAACACCCCCGTCCATAATCACTGTGGCGTAGAGAAAGCACCCTTCTTTATGCAAGAAAACCACTAGGTGCATGCAGGGAAGCTTACAAGAACGCCGAGAAAGCTGACCACCTTTCCTTGATTTAAATAGCATGTTACCATTACCAACCATAATTAAACTCCTACTTGTGCTGATGTAATTCCACCTCTTGAAAGTATTATACCAGACCCATTCCATTAGGTCCTCAAATTCACCTTCACAAATACTCATTGTCCTTCCAATGATCATGCATCGAAAATTGTATGCACTCTGCTTCCTATTAATGTCACTTAAAACCTTAGTCCCATCCTTCGTACCTGCCCAGCTCGTGGGATGATGTGCTGGTACCTTGTTCTTTTCACCACGAGGTCGATCATCGGCTCTCCTGGTTACCACTTGTCTCTTTTGCTACATGTCCTGACATACCCTGAGCTAGCGGCCCTTTGCATCTCTCCAGGAGTCTCCCATCACTAAATGTTTCCCACTGATTGACCTCGATGTTCCTACACACACAGGTCCCGATATTTTCCATTAAGTCTGCGGATTTATTGCCGTCCCTTCGCACGTGGCATAAATAAATCACCAATGGAGAAGTCAAGAGGCTAGCTAGCCTCTCTAGCAGACATTCCAACCATCAGTTTGCAACCACCTTGGAGTACGGGACGCCATTGCGGATGCGCTTTGCCATGTTTGGGTTGCACAATCCTATCCCTCCATGCATTTTCGGAGCACACACCGCCTCCCATTTCATCGAGGCCAACTTCCACTGATTATTACCCTCATTCTAGAGATATTTTCTTTGGATGTTCCTAATCTCCTTTAGCATCGCTTTGGGAGCAGTTATGGTCGAAAAAAGATAAATGGACATAGCTTGGAGGATAGATTTGACCAGAACCAGTCTACTTGCCAAATTGAGTGGTCTTAAGGTCCAAATCGACAATCTTTGTTGCATTTTCTCTAACATATCAGTGCAAGACCCTTTCCAAACATTGGAATTGAAAAGTGGCGCCCCAAGATATTTGGATGGAAGGGAGCTCTCCTGAAATCCTAGAATTATGCAGAGGTTGGTTTTGCTTATCCAAGGGGTATTGAAGAACACTTAGTTGCGCTCATTGATTTCAAGACCCGAAGCCTCCCCAAACTACATGAGACACCATTTAGTAACCTATGTTTCTTGAATCGACGGGTGGCCCATAAGCATGGTATCATCCACAAATTGTTGGTGTGACTGACACTCCACCCTAGGATGGAATTTGATTCCCCTTAACTCATTGCTAGTTTGCATTACTTTGATTGAACGATCAATACCCTCCACCATAACTACAAACACGAATGGAGAAAGAGGGCCCCCTTATCTGATGCCTCTGGAAGGTCTAATATGCCTCATGGGCCCCCCATTGACAAGGGTGGAGAATAAATTTGTTATGATAAGGGCCATAATCTAGTTGATCCAGTCTTCGTGGAACCCGAACGCCCTTAGGACTTCCCTAAGATATTTCTAGGTTAACTTATCATACACTTTGGCAATATCAAGCGTTAACATCATCCCCGAAATTCACTCAGTTTTTAGGGAATGAATAACTTCAGTACCAGGATAATTCCATCCATTATTTGTCTCCCCTCTACAAACCCCGATTATTCAGGGGAGACCAAATTAGTGAGAATAGGATTCAATATGTTGGATATCACCTTGGTTATGATTTTGTAAATAACATTGCATAGAGATATAGGCTTGAACATTCCTGGTGAATCAACTCCCTCGCTTTTTGGTATGAGTGTGAGGAAAATTGTATTGAACCCAGAGAGAATGTGCTTCAAACTTCTTGAATCTTCCATGATCATCTAGACTTCGTTCTTGATCATATCCCATAAGTGATGTATGAATTCTTCCGGTTTTGTTGTTCAGGAAAACACACCCTTATAACCGAGGGTCTTTGATGTTACCAACTTACTAGACTAAACTTGTAGACAATCATCCATGTAGAAATTGAAATAGGAATAGGAAGAAAATTAAGCAAACCTGGTTTATGACGGTTGATCCTAGATTTTATTCTCCTCTTCCAGTTGCTTCCACAGCTTCCAGAGTATCTCCAATCACCTGCAAAAAACAAGTTCTTCCTGCAAATATCTTATATATATATCAATGGTTAATGAAATAACATATTCATAATGAAATCATAAGATAATTTAGAAATCAACATATACAAGAGTGCACAATATTGGAAGAATAACTTTCTTTATTGATAAACAAAGATGGTGATATTACAACCCAACGCCTAAAACAAGTGCTCCTCTGCAAACCAAGGACACTATTTTTTTATGCTCCAAGTTATTTGAAGGCATACCACCAGCATAACTTTGCTCTACTAAGAATTATTGATTAGCCCCAACCCATACCCTCTATTTATACATGAGGAAAGAGAGAGGTTTCGAAGGTTGAGATCGTTGAGGAAGTGGAGATAGTTATGATTAAGGGCTCAGCTATCTTCGACTAATCGTGTTTATATTTTTTAACTTCAAATTAAGGCACACACGACTATTGAATAGGAAAATCGCGTATGACACACGACTTACTTTAAGGAAACCTGCGAGGGCAATCCCTAAAAATATACACGTGATTTGCAATGTACATACTCGCGTATGATACACGGGTTGTTGTGCAAATAGTCACGTGCTCAAACTTAATATCCAAACAAAAATATATTCAGATGGTCAGGTGATGATGTATCAACAGTTATGCCCATCTATAGTTTTTTGGCTACTTCAATCTAGTTTGTCCTTTTGTGTTTTGACATATTGGATGTCAGTACTAGGACGAAGAAGTGCCATTTTACATGATAACAGATGCCCCCTAATGTGTGAGGTCAAAGGGAAGCGATGACCGAAATACATTACAGTCTTTAACCTTGGAGAACTCAAGTGACCAAGGCAGCAGAGGAGGTACCTGAAACATATATGGTTAAAGTCATCTACAAAATCATATCTGAGGATGCCATGTTCAATATAATGGAACACTAGCTCCTTTACAATATTTGATTACATCATATGATACGGGTAACACCACCACGTATATTACAAAGGTGGATCGAAGCCACAATATACAATGATGAGTCTTCATAATCTGGAAGCTATGTAGCTGATCATAACACAATCTTGCACAACTTAGGTTATAAAAGTGAACCTAAGGTCTTCATCGAAATCCATAGGAACTGGTACAATCCCTACCATGTGAATAGATGTGTTGAAGTCAAACATGGAAGGAACTCAACAGGATGTCAGCCAATGAATGAAACTGACAACTGAAGCAAATGAATTCACCAATAATGGTAGTGAATCCTAAGGTACCTTCGTCAAAACTCTAGGTCTTCGTCTTCAGGAAGTGCTGATGAGAAACCATGCTGTGATGAGGAAGGTAATGAATCTTCTAATAGATCACAAGAGTGACTAGGAACTGGATACGGGAAGGTAGACACAAGAAATACTCAGATAGGATAATGATGGGAATCAAGATAATAAGCAGATGAAGGGACAAATCCTTGAAAAATGAGCACGACACAGAGAAGACCCAAGGCAGCTTTTAATTTGTAGATAGAACAACTAGACTTATCTGACATGATCAGATTCCCTATGTATAAAGGACAAGTGGAGGAGTAAAAACTCGAAGTAATAGCTGAGCTGAAAATGTAAACTGAAACATGAGTATCAAAAAGTTCAAAGAGTGCTATGTTCAAGGAGGACATGATGCCACTGTTTATAACCTAAAGAGAGTAATTCTTCCTTATCTTTTTTGTTAAATTTTAACGAGTCCAGGAAAGTCAACTCGAGTCTCTCTTCATTTTTGACAAGCTCGAAGAGGGGAGAGAATAATGCTTGATAATGATACTGATTTGTGGATTTTATGAGCCCGAACTAGTACATGCTCGTTGGTGTTTTCATATTTTGAGTCTGAAAACTTCAAAGAAGACTCCAGGGGGTGCTTTTTCGTACAATTTAGTCTCCTATGGCCGAAAAAGTATAAAACAATCCACAGAAGAACTCTCTTAGCTCTCGAAAGACCAAGGCATACATTTTTCGTACTTAGTCGGCAAGGTCTGAAAAATGGGTAAACTATCACCAGATTGACGCACCTTCAAGAGCGACAAATAGCCCGAGTTTAATGAGTGTGAAGGAAGGCAAGATCACTTGGAAAGATCCATTTGATTACGAGAAATGGGTATTACAACAATAAACTTGATGCTTTGTTCTTTAGGTTTTAGCGAGCATGACAAAGACATAAAGTACGCTTAGAATATTTTTCATGTTTAGTTTCAGAGCATAAAAAAGAGAAAACCAAGCTCATACCAGGTGTTCCTTTTCCGTAAGTTTAGTCCCTTAGGTCCGGAAAAGTGATAAAACTATGGTTGAGAATACTCTTCTCAATTCCAAAGAAAAGAGAGTGGTCTTTTTTCATAACTATTCCACATGGTTCGAAAAAGCGATAAACTACCACCAATGTGGATGCTAGTTCACTTATTCTTAACGAACAAGTTTACTCTCTAGTCAAGTCTATTTTGAGGAGTCATACCTGGGCCTAAAGAAACTCCATAAGGGTGGGGAGCCTTATCAACAAGGATAGCTTGCAAAAATATGCAAAATGAAGGCTCATTTTGTCATGAAAAACTTCTAAGAAGGCTCCCGCAAACCTACCACAACTGCGGCATGGGTACCAAAAGACGATAAAGTGTTCTATACTAGAGTACCCATGAAAAGGAGGCCATATCTACAAAGGAACAATGATGCTGACGAGGTAAAAAATGACTTAACACCATAGTCCGTGGTCAAAGAGGTAATCCTAGGGTTAAAAACGGATAAGGTATAAATGCAAAAGTACATATGGAGGACCAAATCCTACCCTATATGAGCGTATAACAACTTCAAGATATCAAACCTGTTGCACTTAGGAAAATGTCATGGTATTAGTTCATTTATAAAAAATAATTTTTAAACTATGGACTATCGGTCCAAAAATTTAAAATTTTTCTATATATAATTCAAAAACAAAAATAAAACATACCATTTGACAATTTACCCAATTTGGAATGTTTTTAGCTCTGGCTTCAACTGTTCACCGAGGATAAACCAACGTACCAAATCAACTTCCGTTAGTTGCAGGTTAATATACTCTCCCTTCTTCTTTTCATCCATTCCAAATTTCATTTTTGTGGTTTTGTGCCAGCCCTAAAAGGGTCATGCAGTACACGCGGGTATGCTGCTATGATAGTTGCATACACGCGTTTCATATGTGACTTGCGCTAAAGCAACCCGTGTATGACATGCAACATGCTTAAAGCACAGTCGTGTGTGTTGCATGACCTAGCAAAGCTTGCAGAATGTCCAAAATTGAAGGAAACTAATAGGTTGTAATGGTCAATGGGCAGATACAAGATGGTGTTAGAATGGAGGGAAAGTGAGCACGAAGACATGGATCGAGAAGCTCTACGAGATTCCCCAACATTACAAGCTTTACGACAATGTGGTTTAATAAAGTTCTTCTGTACTTTCGGCATGAGGGCCAACGCCCGTTCACTGGAACATTTGATCAGTTACTGGGATCATGACCTTGGTGTCTTTGATCTTCAAGGGGAGATCTTGGAGGTAACAGTAGAAGACCTGTATTTTATTACAGGTTTGTCCCGTAGAGGTATGCCCGTGAACCTGGAGGGTACAGGTAGGGGTGGTGACCCTATGAATGTCTAGGACTATGTTGACACTTACTTCCCACGAGGCACACAGAAGAAAGGATCATGCATTCCTATTGTTCACATAACCATCTTTCCATTACAGGTAGTGGTAAGTACTGTGGTAAGAATTGATGGATCTTCTGCATTGCATCTAGCTACTCAGACTCATATGAGGATTGCAGTAGAGTGTATGCAGGGTGCAATATTTGACTGGTGTTTGGGATGATCCCGATTATGAGGAAACAACTCTCTGAATGCAAGAGAGGATGTGGGAAGAAATTCAAATACTCAATTATATTAGTGGTGTTCTTCTTTGAGAGAGTTCCCGCTATTAGCCCCGCAGTGGCACTACCACCATCTTCACCTCTCTAGCCTAGACTAACCAGATGGGGAGAGGTATTCCTCCGTCAGGCTGGTGGAGGATATGTTCAGAGTGTCTATGATGATGAAATTTATTTGTGGTGGGAGTGGCAAGTACCAACTCTCGAGCAGTTTCCATACGTCAGATTGGAATTCCGAGGAGATAATGATCTAGTCCTCTCGCCAGGGGAGGCATGGGGAGAGCTAGGTATTTTTATTTTTTTATGTTATTTTATTTTTATGAATTTTAATCATAAAGTTATATACATATGTATAAGAGTTTTAATCTGTTTTTAAATGTTTAAATGAATATATTAGACATGTATGCCCCGATGGGCACCCTAGAAATTTTGTACGACCCACACGGGGTGGGGACCAGAGTATCATTCGAGTTCTCGAGGGGAAGCTGGCCAAGCTAACCCAAGGGGTCCCTAATATGCGGATTGAGAGGATTCCCATTGTGATGCAGGAGTTTGTAGTAGGGGTTTCGACCACCTAGATACGAATACCGAGGTGGGTAGCTAGGGCCGTTTTACATTACAGAGAGGCTCGAGAGGTAGCCGCAACTGAGGAGGTTGAGGAGCAGGCTGAGATCTATAGGAATATTTGTGGATTACGATCCTATTTTTTGTATATTTATACAGTTGTGACAGGATCTTCGGATCAAGGCTCGATCTATCTATGGACAAATTTTACACACACACACACACACACACACACACACACATTTTGCCTAGTTATTTACATGTGTCTCAAATGTATATGTTATGATTATTTTACAAAATATGTTTCAAGTGCCAATCTAGAATGTAGTTCGCATAAGCATCAGTGATTGTATTTTCATTTTTTGGAATGTGATTAAATGAAATATAATCAAAATTTCTTTTAAGTAATTTAACCTGCAAAAGCTGACGTAACAAAGTAGGGTTTCACCACTGATAGTCCCCATTGAGTTGGGAAACCATGAGTTGAGAATCAAGTCTCACCTCCAACCAGGTAATTCCACGTGATGCAGCATCCCATAGCAACTCAATGAAAGCCCTGTACTCAACCACATGATTAGTAACAGGACCTAAGCAAGCACCTCCAGAGGCAACTAGCTATCTTGAGCGTGAATAAATGACCCATGTGGCTGAAGCCAGGTTACAAGTATGATGACTAGTGCCATCCAAAAAACCTACAAACCACTCAGCTGACATCTGTAACAACCAACATATTATATAAGAAACAGTAACTAGCTAACTATTGTACATAAAATACATAAAATAAGAATACAAGAAAAAGCACCAAGCCTAGGTGTAGTAATTCTTCAATTAGAGCCCATTTCTAGGCTCAGGCAAATTATTTCCGTCAAAATCAGTTAATTCATATGCCCCTTTTTTCAAGACCTTTGATATGATGTAGGGACCTAACCACATGGACTTGCATTTTCTTGCCCCCAAGGGTTCTTTGTCATGATCCAAGAGCAAAACAAGTTCCCCTTTAGAAAAATCCCTTAGCTTAACAACTTTGTCGTACTGGTTTTTAACCCTATTCTTATGAACCTCGTTTGCGGTTAACGCATCTCTGCGTTGTTCATTTAACTCTTCTAAGTGCAGCAAAGGTTCTTCTAGTTCCTTGGTGTTAGGGAGTACATGAATGACTATCTTAAGCGATGGAATTTCGCATTGAACCGGAGTGACTGCTTCCACCCCATGAACAAGTTGGAAAGGTGAAAAACCCGTGGCAGTCTTGACATTGGTCAGGTATGCCCAAAGTGCAGGATATAACACGATGTGCCAATTTGACCGACTTGTATTAATGGTACGTTTCAGAATGGTCTTCAAGGTCTTATTTACTACCTCTACTTGGCCATTCGCTTGCAGGTAGAAGGAAGATGAGTGATCATGCTTGAACCCTAACATAGTAGTCAACTGAGTCATCATACTATTCTTAAAGTGATTGCCATGGTCAATGACAATCTCCTTTGGAATATCAAAACGAGTAATGATCTAGTTAAACACGAAGAAAGCTGCCGTTTCTTTGTCTGCTTTGAAGGTAGGCATTGCCTCTGCCCACCTGGTAAAGTAATCAACAACGACAATGATATATTTCTGCCCCCAAGCCAAAACTGGGTTGCATGTCATGTAATCCACCCCCCACTTAGTGAAGGGGCCTACCGCAATGACGGGAAACAATGGAGTAGGATGTGATTGCATTTTATTGGTGTAGAGTTGACACAGATGACAACGCTTGATAGCTTCCACACAATCTTTAAAGATCGTGGGCTAGAAATAACCATTACGTAAAGTCTTCTGGGTCATTGCTAACCCAAATAAATGACCCCTACACTCTCCACTACGGGAATCACTTAGGACACACTCAACCTCCTCGTGGGTGAGGCACCGACGCAAAACAAAATCTACCCCTCTACAGTATAAAGTATCACCGATGATCAGGTATTTTTTTGCATGTACACGCAAATTACGTCGCTCTTCCCTCGAGAAGGACACATGACACTTCAAAGTCTAGAGATATATAAGGATATCTCCGTACCAAGGATCATAGGTGGAAATCAAAAAGATATACTCATCTGGGAATGAGTCTTCTTCAACCACTACACTTTATTCCGTAGGAAATTCTGAGATAAGCTCTGCGAAAACTAAGGACTTTTTGGATTTAGCGGATTGAAAATCCAAGTCAAACTCCTGAAGAATGGCTATCCATTTGTTGAATTTTCCCCCGATTATGTGTCGAGACAAAACATATTGAAAATGATTAACATCCTCCACCACTGTCATTGTCCTCAGTAAAATGTAGTCATGCAACCTCTGAACAACATAAACAACTGCTAATGCTAACTTCTCGATGTGGGAGTATCTAAGTTCGGGACCAACTAATGTACGACTAAGATAATAGAAAACATGCTCTTGGATCTTGTCGTCCTCCTGAAGCAATACTACCCCAATGGTCGACTCTGACGCAACCAGATACAATATAAAGTATTTAGAGTAATCTAGTGGACGTAATAAGGGAGCCGACAACAAAGCTTTTTTCAATGCCTCAAATGCAAGTTGTGCAGTTTCATCCCATACAAATGGAGTGTCTTGCTTAAGCAGACACATGAAACCCTTAGTTATTTTGACATAGTTTACTATAAAATGTCAAAGGAAATTAGATTTCCCTTGCAAGATATGAAGTTGCCTGATAGACCGAGGAGGAGGCAGATTTACAATAACCTCAACTTTTAAAGGATCCACCTGAATTCTTTTATTTGACACTATAAACCTGAGTAGCCTTCCCGACTCAACGAATAAAACACACTTTTGGGGATTCAAGCGTATTTTGTAATGTCTTCATCGTTCAAAAATTAAGTGAAGGTGATTTGGATGGCCCCCCCTCTTGCGAGAATGGGAAGACAGATCATCAAGATACGACTCGACAATATTCTTAATGTCGTGGAAGGCAAAGTTCATTTCCTGCTAAAAGGTAGCCCTGGCATTTTTCAAACCAAAGGGAATTTTCTTGTACGCGAAGGTACCCCATGGACAAATAAAAGCCATTTTGTGTTGGTCTTTCGCCTTGATTTGGATTTGATTGTATCCGAAAAAACCATCCATAAACGAAAAAAACTCACTACTCGCACAACTATCAATAATTTGATCTATAAAGGGTGTGGGGTAGTTTTCCTTGGGACATACTTTATTTAGGTCACAAAAATAAGTGCACACACGTATTGTCCCTTGTTTCTTATCAATAGGAATGAGATTGGATACCCATTCTGTCAAAGCAATCGAGCAGATAAAGCCAACTTTCAACAACTTTTCCACTTTAGCCTTAACGAATGCTGCTTTACATGGATTAATAGGTCGAAGATTTTGTCGAACCGGTTTAGTATCAAGATAGGTTTATATTTCATGTTCTATAATCGATGGATCAATCCCTGGAATCTCCTCATATTTGTAGACAAACATGTCACATAATTCCTTAAATAAGGCAGTATATATGGTAATCTCCTGCGGAGAGCAGTTTGCACCGATATGCACATTTTTGACGATGTCAGGGTTTGTAGAGATGTTGATAGGAATAGTAACATATATATTTTCTATATTCCCTTGAACAAATATTCCCTCCTTTAGAAAATGATTAATCGATACATCAACATCTTCCGCTAGTCTCACGTCGTTTTCATTTCTACTCAGTTCTGGAAGAAAGTAGGATTTATGGTGAATATCCTCGCAAATCTTATTTTTCCCATTCATGGCTTCCAAAATGGCTTCATCCGAAGGCAAAACCATGTCTAAGCAGTCATATGAATATAAAGAGTTGCTTGCCCAAGTAGGAAGATAAGATTCTTGTGACCCCTCTGAGACTGTAGAAGGAGTTGCAATAGGATCAACCGTAGTGTTAACAACATCTTGATAAGCCACTTACACCGCCGATAAGGGCACCTCAAGTTCATAACAGGAAGGAAGGACCCAAGGATCTGTTCTATCGATATCAACCTGGACTTCCCTACACTGGTAGAACCTAGATAGTTTATAGGGGCTGGGATATCAAATGTGCCCATTAACGATGAATACATTCCAACCCCCAAGCTCTCATTAGCTGGTTTAAATTGGTCAACCAAAGGTACAGTGGACTCATTAGTTTCCAAACAGCCCTTTCGAGTGAAACTGAGTTGGTGAACAGTAACCAAATTTTGTTTATGTGGAAAAACCACCACTCACAGAACAACCGAGGAAATCACACACATGGCGTAAGTACAACTTTTCCCTAAAAGCAAGTTATAGTCCAAAGGAGCATCAATCACCTTTACTTCAACAACCATTGCTTTCCCTTCCAGCTTAATCTCAAAAAATGGTAGGATACTGTGCGGACAGAAAGACCTTCCTTCGAAAGAAGTAAGTAAGGTATTTGATGGAACTAGCTCTAGGGAACCTAAATCCTTCCAGCAAGAAATTGGCATTACACATGTGGAAGCACCTTCGTCAACAACTGTGCGTCCAATGTTTTTGTCGCCATGAATGACATCTACTGACAAAGCCACATGATATGATAGGCGAATCTTAACATCTGACAGATTAAACTTCGCCAAGAGGCTCGATGAATCCATACTGCCTAAAGCTACTAAGAGGGAATCCTGCTGAGCAGGACAGCTCTGTAACACTTCCAACACCGACATTGCACATGAGGTTTGAGCCAAATCTTCAACTACAGAGTAATTGGAAGCAGCCCTAGATTTAGGATTGTGAAATTTGTTTTTAAAGACACCTTTCGGTATCTTAGGAATTGGGTCAACAGGTTTCTCTATAATGAGAAGGTTAGAAGTTTCAGCTGTTATCTTACCCTTCTCTGAAGCCTCTGCTTCATTATTCTTATTTCTCGTTTGGAGTATGGTATCTGATCGTACCATGTTGATATAGTTTTGATCAGGAGGGGCACTAGGAGTGGCCCCGTCTACATTAGAAACATAAGCTACATTCTGTCCTTGGGGAAATGGATCCTTCAGGAGCAACTTCTAGGCTTGGTCAATAAGAGGGAATTGATGGGTCAGGTGGTCTCCCTAGCACAAATTGTAAGGAAAAGTCACCTTCTTCTTATATTTCTTACCCCCATCAGCATTGTTCATGGGTTCGACTTGTTTTGATTACCGTCACCCTTCTTCCCTTTCTTCTTTTTCCAATTGGGTTGCTGATTTCCCTTCTGAGAAGATTGTGCAAAAAAATTTGTAGTTGAAGATGAGGGGGTGGAAGCCTTTGCTGCCTCTACTATATATTGCTTCATTGACAACTTGTGGAGTTGCTTGTCTAGTGAATCTATAGTGGGAGAATTAACTGAACCGACCACACCATCAACATGGGGTCCAGGATTGGGTTTCTCGTCACTATTGGTAGACCGCGGTGCCTTAGTTATAATCTCATACAAGATCCCAGACTGAGCATAAATCAAATATAACTGCTAGGCCCTGAGGATATACTCTTCTTCTGTGGTGATCCCTGAAGTGGATACGTGATTAGATATATAAGGTAGTAAAGATTTTAAGAACCACTCTTATAAGAACTCGTGGGGTATGGTGTCTTTGATAAGCCTCTTCCGTCTTCTCCACTCTTGGATGTGATATGAGATGTGCGTGGCTTTGTTTTTCTGAAAATTCGACAATAAATATGTGTCGGCATCATACTGGACACGAAGCTGGAAGTGATTTAGAAACACATTCGCTAAGTCCAAAAAACTATCATATGCAGCAGAGGGAAGTTCACTGTACCGTTTTGCTGCAACATGAGTCAAGGTCCTTTGGAAAAGCCTCAACCGAACGAAGTCATCGTTTAGTGAGTTTGAAGAGAACCATAGGTGAAAATTAGTTATATGGGCACCTGGATCTTCGCCAGCTTTGCCTTAAAACTTAGGAATGTCTGAAGGTAACTTAATTGGAATAGGTGGCCATGTAGCACTATGCCGCACTGGGTCATTCATCAACTTGGACAAGTATGGAAAGTTTAAAGTTGTCAGGAAGGGAAGTTTAGGCCTAACCAGAGTTTGAAAAGCATGAGTCTGGGATGTAGAAGGGCCTGCCCCCTGGTTCCCAAACGTAAAGGTGGGGCTTCCCCCAGCCACCAGTTGTGAAGTAGTTGGACCACTTTGAAAATGATTCCACCCATAAGCTAGTGGATTACTTGTGTGTGGTGCACTATAAGTGGTTTGAGCCACCCCGGATGAAATTGGAGTCTGAAAAACAGGAGCAGGTATCCCTCTGCTAAAAAGCGAAAAGGGAGAGCTTGTGAAAGGGGTTGAAACCGGTGTCTGGAAACCTTGGCAATAAGCATTTGTGTTTCCAAACTGCATGCCCACACATGCAGGTGTAGGACCTACATAAGGAGAGGATGGGGGAATGTGCCCCCCATTCCACGGGAAGAACTGGACAAACAAGGAGGTTCCACTTGGACCACTCTAAACAGTATGCATGAAGAAGGGGGAAGCAAAAGGTGCACTGGGAATCCCATTGAAAACCCCACTAGAAGGACCTACTACATTAGAGGATTTCGATGGTTGGAACACTCGACTACTTATTGATAAAGGTGCAGTAGATGCACTTGGTCTTGGAGTACCAACCGGGGGAGGTGGCACTTCTCCAACCAAGACAGCTGAAGTGGGGAAATACCCTCTCTAGAGCTAGCCATAACTCTACTCACATCAACACCAATAACAAGTGAATTAAAAGGAATGAGTTGGACGACCACATGATCGTTTAATTCAGTCAAAGGTGGGTTAAAATTCCTTGAAAACTTGTCAGCTTGCAAGTATTCGATCTCTACTGTAGTTGTATATTCTTGGTTAGTCCTAAGTTTCGGTTCACCTAAAACTTCGATAACTGCTACTGGTTCAAATGAACCGTCAATATCTAGTCTCTGCCTTTGAGGGGGCAGTGGAGGCTCCACTGTATCAGATGGAGGAAGGTTTTGTAACCTTCTTGACCTATGGAGAGGTTGGTCCTCCACATCTAAATATTTGACTCACACACACCTAAATACTAACTAAATACAGACAAACCAAACAACATTCACTAAAAATTTCCTAAATTCACACAGACACAACATGTATAAGATATGCCTTCCAAAGGAAAGCCTGGGATGATTAGGGCCTAGGTCCAACCAGTGAATAACTGATAGATGGTTACTTGGCATCCCGTGCAAATGTTCTTAGGAACAAGTGGAGGAATCACCCAACCGCCCTCCCACACTGTCCACCAAGGTTAACTTCCAAATTTGTCTAAGGTATACCAGAAATAGCCTTCGGGTATCACCTGTGTAGATCCCTAGTGTCAAGAGACTAAAGGCTACCACAACTACACTGAGAGTCTGGCGGAACAGTCGCAAGCTTGATCCTTATGCATGGGCAGGGTATCAAAGCCCGAAACCCTGTCAACACTGGCATTGCATGGGGCCCAAGAGGTGGTATTGACAAGATCCCCAAACACATAAAAATCCTGATATACGCTCGAACAAGGAATCATAGGGTTATCTCCTCAATCCGGGTCCTTACGCGGCCTCGTGCTTAACTCCTATGTGAGAGGAGATTTCCATATGGTCTCATGTAGAGGAGGATTTACCTAGTGAAATGCCAACTATGTCTGAAGTCAAATACTTATGGACAATTAAAAAACCCTAGTCCACAAGCCTAGCTTGGACTAGTTGATGCATGAAACTAAAAAAAAGAAACTTACTAGTAAATTTTAATTTATCGTTCTTTTTAATTGGTTGTTATTAGTCAGAGGTAGCGGGATGAAAACTGTATGGTGTTATAGATTTAGCAGAAAGAAAGCGAAAAATGATGTAAAAAAATAAAATTTCAAAGCAAATTGCAACTACTACGCCAATTTTTCTTTTCTTTTTCTTGTAAAATGAAAGATAATGATTTTTTTTAAAACAAAGCATGAGAAACTACAAGACTTTAAATTTTTGATTTTTTTCTTGAAAAATAACGAAAATAACACTAGATGCAACCTTAATGCAAAAAGTATAAAATTTTTGTCTTTACTTTTCAAACAATTTCAAAAATTATAATGCAACTAAATGCAAACTTGAGCAAGTTTGAACAATCTAAACATATAGAAGCAAATGATGCAAACAGATCTTATAATAACGCACTTCAACCTGACATGAAGAAATGACACAAAACCAGACTTGGAAGAACTATCCAATCAAAGACTAACTAGATTAAAAAAGGAAAGAATGACTTACTCAGACCACTAACAAAAGTACAAAGCATACAGTGTTTCCAAGGATTGATCAATGACTTAAAAAACACAAGCACTCAAAACTAAGCCAATTAGGAGGACCGACAACATTCACCAATGAAGAAAATCAAACACAAAACACTCAAGGACTTGATTAATCAAGTAAACTGTGAGAAGTATAAACATAAGACTTACAATATCATGTAAGAAACAGGACCTTCACAAGCCTCTAAGAGGTCACCAAAATATGGGCAAGCAAGAACCCTACGAATTCAGAGAAAGATACATAAACACGCACATGTTATAAAGGAAACCAGCGTGTGACACACGACTATCCAGAAAGCAACCCGCGTGTACAAAGTGAAAAACGTGACTGTCAACAAGACAACCCGTGCACATTGTCAAAAATTTTCAATAAAGAATAGCACTGACAGACAGACCCTGAACATGCAAAACTGGAAATCAAAGGAGAAAACAAAACAAGTCACAAACATAATGAAACAGAGCAAAATACTGGTCAGGGAGCCTTAAGAGACCCCCCTGCAACATGCTGGACTCCCCAGTGGAGTCGCCATTTCTGTTGTTCAAGAAAACACACCCTTATAACCGAGGGTCTTTGGGGTTACCAACTTACTAGACTAAACTTGCAGACAATCAACCATGTAGAAATTGAAATTGGAATAGGAATAAAACTAAGCAAACCTGGTTTATGATGGCTGATCCTATCTTTTCTTCTCCTCTTCCAGTTGCCTCCCCAACTTCCAGGGTATCTCCAATCACCTGCAATTTTTTTTTTTTACTGGAAATATCTTATATATATGTCAATGGTTAATGAAATAACATATTCATAATGAAATTATAAGATAATTCAGAAATCAACATATACAAGAGTGCACAATATTGGAAGAAGAACTTTCTTTATTGATAAACAAGGATGGTGAGATTACAACCCAACTCCTGAAACAAGTGCTCCTCTGCAAACCAACGACATTGAGTTCTGCTACTCCAAGATATCTGAAGGCATACCACCAACATAACTTTTCTCTACTAAGAATGATTGATTAGCCCCGACCCATACCCTCTATTTATACATGAGGAAAGAGAGAGGGTTCGAAGGTTAAGATGGTTGAAGAAGTTGAGATATGATTAAGGGCTCAACTGTCCTCGACTAATTGTGTTTATATTTTTTAACTTCAAATTAATGCACAGGCGAGTATTGGATAGGAAATTAGTGTCTGACACACAAATTACTTTAAGGAAACCCACGGGTGCAATCCCTAAAAATATACATGCGAGTTTCAATGTACATACTCACGTATGATACCCGAGTTTCTGTGCAAAAAGTTGCGTGTTCAATCCTAATATCCAAACAAAAATATATTCAGCTGGTCAGGTGTTGATGTATCAACAGTCATGCCCATCTATAGTGTTTTAGCTACTTCCATCCAGTTTTTCCTTTTGTGTTTCAACATATTGGATGTCAGTACTCGGATGGAGAAGTGCCATTTTACATGATAACAGGTCCTGTGGCCTTTCCATCAGACACATGTTCCACAGCCTCTTCCACCTCCTCCAGAGTGATGGGATTCATAAAAAGGTTATTCTGTTCCTGAGTAACCAAGGAGGGTATATGTTGGGTTATCATGTTGATATCTCTTAGTATATCTTTGATAGGATCCGTTGTAATGTCTTGAAAAAATTGACAGAGCTTTTCCTCAATATCTTTCCTTGTTTCCAAACTCTCACCATTCCCATTCTTGATTTTTAGAATCTTGTTCTGAATGTGCTGTTGGGTAGTGGCCCTGTGGAACAATTTGGTGTTCCTTTCCCCCTCCTTCAACCACTTCACCCTTGATTTCTGTTTCCACATTATTTCTTCTTGGATTTCTCTCTCCTCCATTTTGGATTTAGTTTGGGTGGCCTTAGCCCTAAGTTCTATAGAAAAACCCTCTCTCATTCATTGGATATGGATTTATTATATTCTCTTTTCCAAGTGTCTTTTCTCAGAGAACATGTTCCCAAATTCCTCCTTGTTCCATTTCTTAATAGTATCCTTTAACACCTTAAGTTTTTGCTGGAATTTGTACATGCATTGACCATTTCACCTATCTAATTCTGCCCACCATTGGTGCACCTTTTATTTGAAATACTGATGGATGAGCCAAAATTTCTCAAAGCTGAAGGGTCTTTTGAAATGGGACCCCAAACCGCTCCACCAAAGACTGACCGACCAATGGTATGAACTAGTGGAGGGTAAGACTAAGGTCGAGATGTTAGATGGTAAGTCCATGATAAATTCAGAAATAAAAAAATGATCCAATCGTGACGCAATGTGCTGGTCCCCCCCTCTTTTGTTATTCCAAGTGAAAGTATCACTTCTAGACACAATGTCTAGAAGTTTCAACTCCTCAATTGTCTCTTTGAATTGGATATTTTTAGCCTCCATATTTCTTATCCCCTCTTTCTTCTCATACAAGGAGGTAATTGGGTTAAAATCCCCTCCCAGGATCCAATGTCATTCCCTTGTACAGTCATGAATATTTTTCAACGATTCCACAAAGCTTCCTTTTTGTTGTGGGGATCGGGGGCCATAGACATTAGCTACCACTCCCCTGATTGAAGGCCTATCACTTGAAATTCAACAGAAATGGATCGAGGGTCAGCCATGGACTTAGAAACGATCACTTTGGTAGGGTCCCAAAGAATTCCTAAACCTCCTACCGATCCTCTAACATCTATATCAATTCCTTCACATCCTTTCCACATCTTTCTTCCTATTTCTTTGAATTAATTCTCAGAGCATTTGGTTTCTTAGATAAACATTATTGTAGGATTTTCTTTTTTCAGTACACCGACCTTTTGAGGGCTATTCAAACCATAGATATTCCAGCTTATAATTTTCATTGATAATACAACAAAATTAGAGTCCTAGTGCAACCCTAATAGGTAGGGTACTGACCTGATTCTACCAGCCCAATCTTGTTGCTGCAATCCGTTGCCGATTTGATTTCCTTCTTGGATTTTTTGCCACTTCATCATGCTTCCTATTGCTATCCTTCTGTGGTCCTAGGATTATTCCCAAAGGGATTATAGATCGGGATTTGATTATAGCTTGTTGGATAAGGGAAACCTATTCTATTGGGACAAAACCCTTACCCTTTTTATCACAGGCTTGCTCTATTCCATATAGATCCAATTTACCAATGTCTATGTCCTCCACTTCTTCCTCTTTTTCCATCTCCTCTTGGATCGAGCCTTGATCTTCCTCAATCTTCCTGCCTTCCTCTCCCTTGTCTTCTATAAGAGGATCCATTTATTTTTACTTCTCAGGGTTGATGTCCTGATCCACCCCTTCCTCATCCTTGTCTTTTAGAACCACAAACTTGTTAGAAACAACGGTCCTATTCTTGAACTTTGGAGCTCCTTAACGCCGTCCTTCTCACTTACACGATTGAAATTCTATGAGCACTTGATATTTAACCCCCTCAGGTTGTTTGGGAGGAGGAGGAGTGTTCTTTAGGAAACAATCCATGAACATGTGTCGATACTTGTGACATCTTCGACATCGAAAGGGAATCTGTTCATAATCTAATGGTTGGGTCCAATTCTCATCTTCCCAAGTTAGGTTAACGGCCTCTAGAAGTTTTTTTGTAAGATCCACATAGACACAAATACTGGCATAAGTTGTGTACCTCTGCACCTTTGTTTTCTCTGAAATCTTAATGAAGGTACCTAAGTTGTTCCTTATATCCTCGAAGATTTTCGGATCCCAATATTTCCCTGGGAGTGAATACATACACATGTACACTGGGGCTGTTCTCATGTCCTTGTCTGTATCAAAGCGCTCCTTCCGTGGCTGCAGAAAGAGGCCAACCGAATAGAAAAAAATAGGGTCCACCATCCATCACTGGTTGCGATCCTACAAACTAATAAAACTTATAGTGAAAAAACCCTTTGATGCCATGAATAAATCATAGTGAACCTTCAGCTTCCATGTGGAATTAATTCACCAAATTAGGGTTTTTTCAGAAGGAATCATACCCACAAATTTCCTAATTAGGGCATGGTCCTTCATGCACTGAATACACTCCCTTAATATGCTTGATTTGATCTACATCGAAGGTATCTAGTCTGATCTAGGCATACATTGCCTTGGACTTCTCCCCTCCGATGTTTGTTTCAGGTTTTCTTGATGATTCCTTGATCCCTCTCCCATTTCATCAAAGGGAACCTAAATGCTTCCGATCTATATCCCGTCCATCCTAGAGCTGGGGGATCCTATATTCCCCCCCCTCGTGCCGTTCTCCATTGAACTTCATCAATCGTCCTCCTCACATCATGCTGAAATATCATAGCTCCTCCCGCCAACTTCACACAATTAAGTATTAAGTAGATAGACAATCCAATAACCCAAAGACATAGGCTAATCTAATTGAAGAAGAAAGATGTATAATATTATGTCACTAAAATCAACTCAAGGATAATTCAGGGTCATGACAATCAATTTACCCCAACCTCGCACAATCAAGTATTAAGTAGACATACATATCAATAACCAAATTACAACCTAATCTAACTTCATTTTTCTAGATCGAAAGAGTTAATTTTATTATTATTATAAAAGTTAATTTCAAGGTATGTCATTTAATGAATATCAAGAATTTGTAACTTAATAAGGTGTTGAATGTGTACTTGGGTTGTGTGATATTCCAAGAAAGAAATGCACTTGGCAAGTAAAAGTTGAAAATGAAAATATCTTCAAAGTTCTTTCAATTTTCTCTTAATTTCTAATCTACAAAAAATCATAAATATGTTTTCCTTTCAAAAACACCAAATAATGCTTTACAACACTAGAAGAAGAAAAGCACAATTGTCATTGAGTAGACAAACAAAACACAAGATGAAAAAAGTCCCTTTATAGGAACCACATTTACCTCCCTACGTTATGGGTGCTAACAAAGCCAACTTCTACTATTAATGGGTGCTTTAACACTAAACAAAACATAACAATGCAACCAAAATAAGATTAGGAAAATGAATTAATTTCAAGGGACATCAACACAACATTGGGGTGCATTTTATTTCAGACAAATAGAAGACAATGGTATAAAACCTTTCATAGGAAAGTGCTAAATTCAATCTAAGGAAGTGATTAAAAATGATAGAAGATCCTCTCTAGTAGAGTCACCATCTTGCTGAGAATTTCATACTTTCATAGTAGCGGATTAATATGCGAGTGACATACAACACATGGTAAGGTTTTATTATCCTACTTGATGATTGGCATATTTCCCCATACCCTAAACATTGGTACATTTGGAACTGACCAACAATTGCAATCACCTAATCCATTCCAAAATAATCCCTTGCCTCATGAGTCTAGGTTGTATGCGTGCAATTGGGACTCATAAATTCACAATGTAAGGATGGGAAATGGTACTGTATACGACTAGGACAAGTAAGCAAAAATATTAACTAGGACTTTAAAAAAGAAAGAGCAAAGAATAATTTGTAGACTTCTACTCCTTGATGGATCATTTAGATCCAAATTGAAAGCACAAAGAGTTGAATACTATTTTTCAATAGCCTTTGCATAAGACAAGCATATATACCTTCCTTACTCTACAATGGACAAACCCTGAATTAAACTTGTAAGTTAAATCCCCCTAAATCGATTAGATTAATTCAATAAAAGCAAAACATTAAAAAAATAATTAAACAAAGTACAAGAAAATATGGGGGTGGAGGAGAAAAGCGATTATACCACAAGTATAATATCTACAATAGTTGTCTATTACTAGTTATGTTGAGATGGTTCCAAGTCCTTTCTCATTGGAGTTTATTCCTGTTAAGGATCTCTATATTCCAATGGATTTCAACGTTTTTAATGTCTTCCTCTCAAACCTCCACAAACAAATGTGTAAGTAGAGACAAAGGTGCAAATTGGTCATTCCGTAGTACATGAGGAAGAATCACAGTGTTATAAGTTTGTCGTAATGTCCAAAGATAAAGTTCCAATCCAAGATTGAGATCTTTAACCCCACGTGAAGGAGTCTTTTATATGAAAAATATGTTCATATTCTATTTATGTTTACCAAAATGTCATTGTTTTGGGGCACTCAACAAATGATTAACTTTGACAAAATTAACTTAAGAGCACAACTGATTGCTGGTCGTTTCAATAATCCTCTACCAGCTGATATCCAAAAGCCTTCTATCCCTGAAATGCATAAATTCTTTACTCTCATAAAAGGCTGCAAAAAATGGCAAGTAGATAAAGATTGGATGAAGAGAATGATAAATTGGGATCTCTTTTCTCATCCGGATGTAGTAGAATTCAATGCATCAGTCCCCGCAGAACAAAAGAAAGCTTAGCAAAAGAATGGCAATCCTATATGAATAATCAAGATTGTTGGATTTCCTTCTATGAATGGAGAAAAAATATTTCTGAAAAACAGCTAGTCCAAATGATGGACTTTGAAAAGGGAAAAGGAATAGAAAGTCCTAAACATAAGTGGAAAAGCATTGATGGGCAACAATTAGAATCCACTTCTACCTTTCCCCCATTCAAAAGTATTCTTCTTCTTGAAGAAGAGAAACAATCTAAAGCTGAAGCTACCTTCTGCTATATGAACAAAATCAAAGCTTAGCAAAAGAATGGAAATCCTATATGAATAATCAATTTAGTTGGATTTCCTTCTATGAATGGAGAAAAAATATTTCTGAAAAACAACTAGTCCAAATGATGGACTCTGAAAAGGGAAAAGGAATAGAAAGTCCTAAACATGCCCCAATTGCTCTCAACTTATATCTCTTCAGAGCTTAGTAGCCCAGCGTGGTGATTGTTCTACTCCAGAGCAAGAAAATACTATCCTATTTACACAACATGAAAACCATAATCCTCGCAACAATCTTTCTCCACCCACTCTGTCCAAAGAATCTTGTCCTCATCCCAAATGTGCTGATATTAGTTTTCCCCACGATGATCATGTCTTAATGATACATTCCATCCCTACACTGGAAATTGATGACCCAAGACTCAAGGAAATCTTTAGCTACTGCAGACCTCCTGGTATGCCCAAGTATGGTTTAGGATACATAGAACAAGCCAACACAGTCATCCTTGGCTGTCGTTTCAATAATCCTCTACCAGTTGATATCCAAAGCCTTCTATCCCTGAAATGCATAAATTCTTTACTCCCATAAAAGGCTGCAAAAAATGGCAAGTAGATAAATATTGGATGAAGAGAATGATAAATTGGGATCTCTTTTCTCATCCGGATGCAGTAGAATTCAATGCATCAGTCCCCGCAGAACAAAAGAATGGCAATCCTATATGAATAATCAAGATTGTTGTATTTCCTTCTATGAATGGAGAAAAAATATTTCTGAAAAACAGCTAGTCCAAATGATGGACTCTGAAAAGGGGAAAGGAATAGAAAGTCCTAACAATAAGTGGAAAAGCATTGATGGGAAACAATTAGAATCCAATTCTACCTTTCCCCCATTCAAAAGTATTCTTCTTGAAGAAGAAGAGAAACAATCTAAAGTTGTCCCTCTGGTTTTGGCTAAAGAAGAATCTCAAATGAGTAACACTGATCGAAGAATACATGTTGTTTCAGAACAAATAAATTGGACAAATGTTGCTTTAAGAGGAATGGCTGCACATACATTTGTCACAAATGATTATGCTCGTAAGAGACATATTAACCAGTTGCAAGTCACCATGAATGAATTAGTCTCCTAAAATAATTCCCTTTCTCTAAATATTTCAAGAATTAGAACTGAAGTCACAATAACGACCTCTGAAGCCAAAAATCAGAGTGCAAAACTGGAAGAGTTACAAGACTCTTATTCTGGAAATACCCTTAAACTGTCTAAACTTGATGAGAAAACAGAAGATATCAAGTACCAAGTCAGACAAATCCAAGCAGATCTTCCTTCGAAAGATCAACCTGATAGAGAAATCCCCCTTTCTAATTTTTTTACTAGACTAGTTGAAGTAATTTCTAGTGTTTATCATTCAGAAAAGTCTGAAATCAAAGAAAAATTTCCCCTCCATTTTCCTAAAGAAAGCATTGAAGCAGATTATGCCCTTGTTACCCAGCTTGCACTAGAATGGGCTTTGCTTGTTAAAGAAATCCTGCCATGGAACATGTCGAGGCCCTCAGCTCTAGATTTATATGGGAAAGGAAAGTTACCTAAAGTACCACAGTTTTCTGAAGAAAACTACCTAGAGTGGAACATTGATAATATCTCTGTAGGACAAATCAAACAAGTGTTAGACAGAATGTATGTATCATACAAAATTATGTGCATGAAAGGAAAAGGCGAGATAGAAGCATGCAAATGTCTTATACAATGTTTTACTGGTACTCTAGCGACATAGTGGGAAATATAATCATCTCCTGCACTTGTGGAAAAAATGGAAAAGGAAGTATTAAGAGATGATGCTGGAGATATAATTTTCCATGAAGACAGAAAGCCACAAAGTAATATGATCGGTGCTCTTACCACTATGATCCTAGAGCACTGGTGTGGAACAGAGCACGAAATATCTGATAAGCATTCTCTTATTTTAATGAACTCAAAATGTAAGAGTATGGCTAATTATGATGATTTCCACAGGGAATGGATGCAGCGCATCTATGAGGTAGCAGATAGCAAAAATATGCTTTAGAAACAAGTATACCTTGCTGCTCTCCCCAGTAGATATGTAGATTACTTTAAAGCCCAAGGCATTTTTCAAATGCCCTATGAAACCTACACTTGGGGAGAAATCTACTCTATTATTACTTCTACTCTGGTTGGCCTATGTACTAGCACTAAGGTAAATAAATCTATTAAAAACATTTCTAGATTTACTGATAGCAAATCAATATATGCTAAGTATGGATTATCAATAGAAGATCTGATTCGTAGGAAAAGAAAGGCGAAGAAAATATTGAAAAGAATCAGGAGTTTCTGAAGACCTCAAAAGAATTCTCAGTTTGGTAAGCATCCTAATAGGTTTCGAAAGAGAGCACATTACAAGAGGGTTCCTAATACCCATTACTATACTCCAAATGATATAAAGCTGAAAACCTTTAAGGCTCAAGAAAAGGAGAAGCTCACTTGTTGGCTCTGTGGGAAACCTGGACACCTCGCAAACATATGCCCACAAGGAGAGGCATAAAAAAAGACCAGGGGAAAAGATTCCCAAAATAAGGTTCACAGAAATACCGAAAGATCAATGGCTTCTAGAAACCTTATTCATTGCAACCGATGTGGCTCAGATATGCACATCACTGATGCTTGCCCCATAAGCCCTTTTATTAAGCAAGAAGAAGTTCATATAGCTCAAGGAAATTTCTTTTCTAGTCCTGAGACTTATGAATTTGAATATGACACTGATGATTTATCTGAATTAGAATAGGAAGTTCTATTTATTTCTTAGAACTGTCAATGTTCAAACCCGAATCACTATTCTTACATCTCTACAGAAGAATCAGAAACGGATAAAAGCATAGAAGAAACAGAAGAAGAACTCGACAGAAAAATGCCTAAACTAAAAGTTTGCATGGCATTGGGAAACACAGGAGAAGATGCACAAATGCTTGCCCAAATCCAAGCATTACCTGAAGGAGAAATGAAGGCAACCCTCGTTGAATCTTTCCTGAAAACTATGATGAAGACGACACAAAAGTCTCATGATGAAACGTCTTCAGGTAAGAAGCCTGTATTTGTTGATGCTTCTTTTGAAAAGAACACCAAATCATTCATAAAGCATAACAAGAATGAAAGATTGCAGCTTCTCACATTGAATGATTTAGGTAAAGAGTTAAATAATTTGAAAATAGAAGTTTCTGATTTTTTCTTAAGGGACGTCACTAATTCCACTAACTATGCTATTTTGGTATCTAGGGTCATTTTTGGTGTTATTCCTTCTTCTCCAAAGCTACTACAGGCTAACACGACTGCTTCATTGATTCTTTGGAAGTTACCATCCAACTCTAGTTTCTTTTGTTCAACCTCTTGAATTTCAATTTTCAGTTTCTTGATGTCTTGATGTGCAACCTTTACCTTTGCAGATAGGTGGCACTCATGCAACCTTATTTCTACATTAACAACATTATGGATGGTATACACTTCATTCATACACATAGATGAAAAATCTATAATAAGTTGGTTAGTATTGTGAAAATCAAGAATAGATTTCGGAGTACCACATTTAACAGCAGCTTTAGAGACTTGTACTGTTATCGACAGAGTTGGCACAGAGGCTATAGTTTGGTCCATTCGTGATGTTTCGGATGGGGCTTAGGAGTCCATTTTTGGACTTGGACCATCAAAACCAATCTTAACTTCTTCTACTTCTTTACAGAGAACCTTAAGAAGGTTAGTGACTGTACCTGAAAGTTCCTCTTGTCATTCTTATATATACTTGAAACTAGATTTCGCTACTTCGGTGATTGCTTCAGTCATGAGTTGCATATCATCATTGTCCAAGAGAACAGTGTTTACGGTTCGGTTGGCCTTCATGTTCTTCTTTGTTCTGCTTGGCTTCACTTGTTCTTGCTGAGGTTCCCCCTCCACATGTTCTGATCCTGGGTCTGTTGGTATTAAGGGGGTGTGACTTTTGTTAGAGTTTAAATCCTCCAGGTGGTGTTCTTCTTTGTTTTCCTCCTCTTTTTGGTCCTGGCGATCTTCTTGTTGGATTTATTCTTTGGATACTGGAACACACCATTCTTTTGGCCACTGATTAATAATTTCTTGGACCTATTCCTTGGTCATGATAAACTTGGATTGTATCTTTGGCTAATGTGGATGTTGTCGTGGTTGTAGGTAAATATTGTGCGAGCCAAATTTAAACTTAACAATGGAGCGAAATTGTTGGATAGTGGCATCATCTAGCCTGGACATGCTCCTTACATGATGTCGTATAGCCTCCGCATGCATAAAGAATTTGATATTGCTCGCATGATGTCGTGCTTTTTGTTTTTTTTCATACTAGAGGTTTTGATACTTTTCCCCTTGACATGGTACCTGCAAGTTAACCCCTTGATAGTGTTCTGGTTTGGCCCATGCAATGAATGAAACTAAAATTAATAGCCATGAATAGTGGAACGCCTAGCCCCTTTCCTGTGCATCAGTGGCATCTTGAACAAGCTCATTCAATAAGAATTGACACCAAATGATCTGATTTCCTTCCACGCAGATGTATGCGAGCACAATTTCTCCCACCGTACACTGGTCTGGATGCATTTTGCGGAGTAACTTGAATGCTAATACTTTAACAACAAAGATAACAGTGGGGTTATTAATGGTACGAATAAAAAACCCTCTTTTACTTATTTGCATGCCAAAATTTTCCTTCATTCACTTAGCTATGGATGCCTCTTGATCCTTTTTTAGCAATGGTGTTGGGTCCATTCCTGCAGCTCGCAATCCTGTGATGGAAACAACGAGCTCAACAATCACAGGTATAGGTTTTCCTAACCATATAATCTCATTATGGAAAATTAGAAGTATTTTCTTAACACATGTGTTAATTTGTATACCGCGCCCAAAATGTGGCATATACAACAATGATAATATTCCAGACTTCTCCAGTTTTGTAGCCCATTCTTTTACAACATATCTTTGAGGTGCGTTCGGTGTGTCTTGCACAATGTCCATATACTTATTGTGGTATAAGGCTAGTTGCATCTTAGTGTCGTGATCACGGTAAAATAACCTTTGCACTTTGGGTAGAATATCTTTTACGACCTTCACACCATCTGGTACTAGCAACATTATCATCGGAGTCTTTCCATTATTCAGGATTCCAACTTCTGGTGCATTTTTGTGTTGGGGTGGGACATATGGTGGCAACATATTTCGTGTCTCAAAACCCTCTGCTCTTGGGGTTACCTCGGGGGTGTTATTGCTCTTCCCTTCCTCTTAATGGTGCTAGCGCATTTCGCCTGTAGAGTCACTGATGGGATTGGTATTTCATTTCGAACTAATTTAGTGGCCTTCGAATGGACTCTGGGAGTATTTTGCTCATTAACAAGGCCCATTGGTGGTGGGATGTACCCAACAACATCTTCCATTATCGGAGTGGGTGATACAAAATTGGACGCAACCGTGCATGTGTTAGAGACAGAGATGAGCATACTATTATAACTTTACCAGTTCATTTCTTAGGGGTTGAGATAGTAACAAAGTTTTTATTCCGCACGCAAGGAGCGGGTTCAGGGTAATGAAGTTTGATAAATACCCTAATTGATGCTAGACATTCTTTGTACGCACGATTAAATTTTCAGAAATAAATCTGTCCTTTTCGTCGCATGGGCGTATCGTCACTCTTATATCAATTCCTTTTGCATTATATCACTACTGTCCTATCACTGAATTGGTAGTTATTGTTAATAAGCGGGTTGGTACGCCAAAAATCTTGCTGTCAGTTTCTCCCCCATTTTTTTCTTTTATGTCCTGTCTAACAGGGTGTCATGTATTTTCACACATGCGATCTCTTTCCACTTCGCACATTCCTTTTGACACATGGAAATTATGGCGGCTGGGTCACTATCGCTCGGATCCTTCATGATATTATACCACGTCATGTTGTTATGCGCAGTTATGCTGCATTGATGTAGGCTCATGTCCGCAATGGGTATTTCTTCAAATATCTTCTCCTTTATTACTTGTAGCACATCATCGACTGTTGGATGTTCACTTGTAAATTCAAATGTCTCGGTAAAGTTTACAACTAACCTTTCCCATTCAATGGTTCCTTGTCACAACTCTTCTGAGGTGTACCAACTTCTTGGGACCATTTCCAAGGTATGGATGAATCAGTGGACCCATTCTTGTTGCAGATGTTCTTTCCAAATTGTACGACAGTGCTCAATGTGTTTTCCAGGATTTGTCAATCATGTATATTTTTTATCAGCATAATTGTTCTCTTCTCCAAATCTGATCTTCATTATCCTCCTACATTGTGGCCATTCAGAGATAGAATGTTTATGTGTACCCCAACATTTAGTGGGCGTAGATTTCAACACATGGTCCAAAGCAGACAATCGCTGTGATTCTGTGACCTTTTTTTCGAATTATTCCAAGAAGGAAACAATATTAGGAAATCCTTCATATGTACGAAGAGTGCTGGCTTTGTCTCTTACCCTTCGAACAAATCTTGTAATTCTCGCACATATACGCATGGAGACTTCGTGCATCCTGTTTTGCCAATTTTCCAGAGCTTCACCTGATTTGAACGTGTACAAGCTTACACTCTGCCAACTCAAGTTTCCATCATCTATGGGATTAATATAGTATTGCTTTGAAGACATGATGTTGTATAACTGGTCCAGATATTTTTCTTGCCCTTTGCCATGTACATGCTTGACATATCACTTCCCTTCAAGCAGATCAATGGGCACAACCAGTCTTATTACAGAATCTTCAAAAGACAAGATCATTTTCTTGAATTTTATGATAGTTTGGTTGTCTATTGACCAAAAAATATCTAGAAGCATAGGATATGGGTTTGTGTCATCCACGATGTCAATGAACTCGGAGTCGGTATATGTTCTTAAGCATTCGAATTCCACAGGAACTTGGGATAGTCTACCAATTGGTAGCACCTTTGACTGGTTCACAAGCCTTAGCTGAATAGGATGCCGGTCCAGTCACGGCTTGTCCATGCTTTCCCATGTATGTCTTGTAAATATATTGACATCCGAGTCCAAATCTACTATGATATAGTACATATCATAATCTCCTATCTGTGCAGTCATTCACAGTTCTCGGTCTGTCTTCATTTTTATCCTGATATGATTGACTCTTTTTTTAGGTCGTAGGTCTTTTGTGGTGTCTTCTATGAGTGCTGTCAATTCTGCAACAACATCTTTATCATGGATTGGTGCTAAACAAATCTTGAAAAAGTCCTTGAGCTTACTAGCCTTTTTAATGGGAGGCCTTCTGATTGGTTGTTCAAATCGTTTGGGCATAGCTCTAACTTGTCCAGATGTCGATGGCTAATTGTTATCAACAAAGTCTTGTCATGCCTCCAAGAACACTTCTTTCTCTTATTGAACATCTAGCAGAGCTTTCTTTTGTGTCGTAGGTCGCACCTGCGGTTGTCCTTATGTTGTATTTTGTTTTTTCTCCTGTCACAGAACCTCCTCGTGTAACTACGACAAGGTTCAGTTGTCTTGGTTCGACATAAATCATTTGAATATTTGGATTGGGGTTTGTATTTAGATTCTACACTGGGTTGGGGTTAACGACAATTATAGCCTGCCATTTCGCAATAAGTTGCAGACACTGTTCAATAGTGTGATCAAATGCTTTCCAATATGTGCAATTTTTCATAAGACTTTGACAATATCCAGAAAAATGTCATGGATTCCCACAATTATAACATATAACTTGGCATCTTCCTTGACCAAATCCTCCACCTGGATGCTGTCCTCAACCTCTAAATTTCCCACCATGCCCTTTGCAGAGGGTGTTTTGTTGTTGAGGATACTGATTATACTGGTATTTTGGTTGATGATTGTTGGCCTTTTTCCCCTATGACCCAGGTTATACCCCTCTCCTTGGTCAGCACAACAAATCCCAAGATATCAGACTGTCGGAGCAGAGCCCAACCGGAAGCACCTATGACACAGATGTCATCGCACCCGAGATATCTTAGTTCTTATGGGTAACTTCTAGAACCACGTTTCCGCAGTTTGTGCGGGAGGGTATTTAAGTCCTTGGCCTTGCGCCAAGGTTTTCGAAGAAGACCAAGAAGGTGAGTTGGTGGTTTTCACTTTATATATCAACACTGAAGTATTATTTGCCCTTATTTATGCAATCTTACGCAAATGCACAATGAACAGACATCACAGACATACTCATTACTTGAACTACAACATCCATACAGTTATCTCTTTAAAGCATGATAACCAATAAATCACTTAAACACAGTAAATATGCACTCGTCTAAGCTACTCAATCATTTACACATATACACAACATGTAATGTGGAAACCAATCCAGGAAAAAACCACAAGTTTCTCTTCATCTGGAATTGGCATGAGGAAATAAATGCACCTTTTGTATGTACGTAAAGCTACAGACTCTGTTCAATATCTTCTCTTCTATCTCTACAAAATCCACCTCCCTCTCATGCTCTCTGTTCTTCTCTATATTTATCACTCTACTCTACTCCACTCCTACTCAGCGATTATCACACAGCTTGGATCGAATCGACCTTCTCTATCTTTCTGCACACTCAGCTGTAGATCCACTACTCTAATGCACTCAATGATCCATAGTCACTAACTCAAAACTGTTGTATCCTCTAATCAACTCAAAATCGTCTAAACATGAACTAGCTAATAGGCTAACTGATTAACTGACTAACCCATGTACAACTTGGGTTTCTCCTTTTATAGCCTTATTACAGACTCGATATTCCCATACATTCTTGTTACAGACTCAATAATGACTTGATACAGACTCTAATAGACTCAACTTTAGTCGCTATCCCAACTGACTTACTATATTCAACCCACAGGTTGTATTTCCTATGCTAGCAATATATGACCAAAAAGGTGCTATAGGGATGACTTACAAAAATGCCTTTACGCATGTGGTTTCTGCTAGCTCCAGCCGAGCTCATACCCATGATCGCTAAGGGCTGCTGCTTCTCAGCATCATGCATTACTGTCACTTTTTGGCTGTTACCTTATCTGCATGCCTGCTTCTACGAATATTCTGCCATGTAGTCATGTCTCTTGCTCTATCTTTCTGTCGTAGCTTACAAAACTGGCGCAAATTCCTTGTCCCGTGCCTTCTCTTTTCCTTTCTCCTTTTCTTCCCTCTTTTATCGCAACATCCTTCCCTTCTCCTTTGATGTTGTTTTATATGTCGCAACTCCTTATTCTTCTTCCTTATAGTCTTTTTTCCTTACTTAGGAAAAATTCTATATGAATTCTTCCCTTCTATCCCAGGCCCAACATGCCCCCAACACTCACCTGCGGCTCGTTCCGAGCCACACGAGTTATTTCTCAATAAAATGGTTAGTGCGAATTTTGTTATGAAAATACTGCACGATTTTCATCAGCTTCTCTTTTTCTGCATACACATCTTCTTCAACTTTCTGCATGTGCTCCACCAGGTTGAAACTGACGTGTTCCTGCATGTTACTTTACATCGACGTCGCTACCTCACGCACCTTCTGGTGCACATGATGAATTATCCCTGTGACCCTTTTTGCTTTTGCTTGTAACTCCTCTATATTTTCCTCACGCTATTGCTGATGTGCACACAACATGGTGGTTTGTTGCTGAAGGCCACACATTTATGTTGTTTTATCCTTTTTCTTCTACAAGGGAAGCTGCTTTATCTCATTTTGCATATGTGAGATAGTTGTTTCCACCGCAATGAGGTCACTTGCAATCCTCTGGTATTTCTCATCATCTAGCAAAGTCTCCCAAGTCTGGGAGACTTGGTTGATAGCCTGTGCACATATATGCTCCTCTTCCTCTATCCTTTTGGCAGCCTAAGTGGATTCATCACGTTGGCTCTCCAGCACTTCTGGAGGTGTGCTGAGAATCTGTTGCGCTTCTAATTCTGTTACTTTCTTTTTAAGGTTAGCAGCTATATTGCGTAGCCTAAGGAACTTATCTTCTGATGGCATATCACGTGATATTTCCTCATCAACAACATTTGAACAAACATTATTAATGACTTGGGTGAGCTTGTGCTTACTTTCTTCTTCTTTTCTTTCTTCTTGGGTGGTCTTTTGCATTTTGGCCTTGAGTTTGTTGAGATTCTTTACTGAGTGCTTCACCTGCTTGTCAAGAGTGTTTCGTCGGATCCAAATCTCTGTAAATGCTGCTCCATATAAAGCATGCAGATATTTCAATTGTATCTTTGAAAAGTCTAAGAAAATAAGGTTAGTATTATTGTGTACCTAACTGGTGTCTGGGGCTTCGAATTCTATCACTTTGTTTCGTAAATGTACCTTATTGGGGTGGTCTTGTCTAGGTCCCAAGGTTTCCTGCACTTTTGATGTGCTGGGTGCGTCCTACGACGGTGTTACCTATGGTGTGTGCTCTACTATGAGTTTGAGTGCTTCAATTTTTTTTCCAAGGTCATTCAATGTATCTGTAATGGTAGTAGTGCACTGGTTCTACTGCCAGCCAAAGTCATCGAGCTATGCATATGTATATTTTTGTAAGGCCTCTTCCAAGGATGCGATTTAGTCCTCATCCATGGCATAAGAATTGGATTCTTTGTTATCCTTTCACTTCTTCCGCGATGATTCTGGTTGTACTTCTGCATTCTGTGCCTTCTCTTGTTGGTTTTGTAGTGGTGGCTTAGGATGGTGTTGATCAAGCTGAGCTTGGCCAAGAATTGTCGCATTTTTATGCTAGGTATTCTTCTCCCCAAGAGGTGGTGATCCCTCATGTTTCCAATCTTTCAGAAAATCCTAGACAATGGTTTCTATATCCTTGGATGTGAGAATATACTGTATTGAAAGCCAATGTTTCTTGGGGTCTCTACATTCCTACATGTACACGTGGTGGGAGGCTAACTGGAAATTGACAAAATGCTAAAATCTAGAGATGGTAGTTCCACTCAACCTTACCTTCCGTTTCACCAAATTTCTCAAGGCTTAATTATGAACAAATAATTCAGTGTTCTTACTCAGCTGTCGATCTGCATCAGGCAAGAACCACAAGTTCTAGTATCTCATGCCTCTACATTGGACATGTAAGTCTACCTACTAATATTATGTAGGCTCGTACCATACAGTAAATGAGACCAGAATTATCAACCAAGCATAGTGGAAGGGGGTACCTTTTTCTTGTGATGAAACAACATCCCCGAGCAGCTCATTAAGAAAAAAATGGGGATAAATTGATTTGCACTCATGCACATAGTGCAACCAATATTACAATTCCTACAGTACATTCTGTTGGTCTCGATACACACAACAATTTATGTGTCAATATCGTGGCTGCCATATGAATAGTAGGGGCCTCGATGGAGGAAATTAGAAATTCATTGCCAAAGATGACCAGGCTATACATTTCCTGGGTCTGTGCAATCTAGTCTGGGTGTTCACCTTCCCGTAAGGTCTCCTCAAGGTCTTTCCCAGCTCTCAGCAGTCCCGTGATTGATGAAATGAGATTAAAATCAATCGAGTATGCCCTATCTATCCATAGGAAGCTTGCACAAAACACTACCAACAACTGTTTTACATAAGCATTGAATTCTGTGGTCCGGCCAAAATGTGGCATAAAGAGAAGTGATAGTAACCTTGACTTCTCTAACCCACTTTCCCATTGCTTTGGGACAAACTGGTTTGGAAATTCTGGGGAATCCTATACTAGCTTCATATAATTCTTCCTGTCTAGTTCACTGATTCCACTAGTGTCTGAATATTGAAAAGTGAGGTTGACCAGGTGAGGAATTATATTTTGTGATACATTCATATCCTTCATTCTCTTAGGTGCTACAAGTGTAACATGGCCTGTAGTAGGGATGGTAACTGGTGGTGCATCAGCCCTTCTTGGTGGTCAATAAGGCAGTAGTAAGTTTCTGGTTTCAAAATATTCTTGGTCCTCTTGGGATGGTGGTGTTTCTAGAACTTCCTCATTCATTGGATTTTTCATTGTCTCTTTACCTTTTTGGTGGTCCTGCACTCTGCATTTCTCTGAGGATTGAGGTGGAACCTAGCCCGTAGGTGGTCGGGGTTGGTTCGTTGGGGTTCTATGTACTAAACCACGCTACATAGGAGTAGTGGGTAGAAGCGTCACCAGGGAGTTAACATTGACTATCATAATAGAGATGAAATGGTTTCTTCTCATTGAGTAGCTCACGATACTTATTCCTCTGGGCCTTAACATAGTGATTCCGAATATGGAAACAATGCGGATTATGAAACAACTTTCTGACAATTACCCTTCACATTAGTGTTTTGAACTTAGAAAGTACTCCCTCTTTTGAAAGGCTCGGTGTGGCAGTATGCGGTATTTAAGGAAAATTTCTCGGCATGGCATCACCGAGCTGGCCTTTTAAAAGGAGGTTATTGTTATTAATGGTGGTTGTTAAATAAATTTACAACATTCGGTTCTACGAATATTTTCCGAATCAATGAGTGAAAAATATGCTGTGAGTACTTTTACTTAATTACTGTGTCAATCATGGTAGTGTTTTAAGATAGTATAATGTCAATTGATTGTCATGTTTTTCGCTAGAGTTCTCCGCTCCTACTGTCTCATTTCTTGCAACTTGGTTCTCCCTTTTACATAGTTTTCTCTTTTTTTTTATGTCCTTTCTAACAGGGTACAGTGTAATTTCACATGTGCGATCTCTTTCCACTTCACACCTTCCTTTTGAAACAGGGGGCTTCTGATGGCTGGGTCATTGTCCCTTAGATTCTTCGTGATATTAAAACATGCCGTGTATTTATGCATAGTTTATTTGTATTGATGGAGGCATGTCTGTGCAACATGTATCTCTTCAAATATCTTCTCCCTTATTATCTATAGCGCAACATCGACTATTGGATGTTCACTTGTAAATTCAAATGTCTGGGTAAAGTTTACACTTAAAATTTCCCACTCGGTAGTTCCTCATCCCAGCTCCTCTGAGGTGTACCAACCTCTTGGAACCATTTCCAAAGTGTGGATGAATCGGTGAACCCATTCCTATCGCAGATATCCTTTCCAAGCCATGCGACAGTGCTCAATATGTTTTCTAGGATCTGAAAATCCTGTGTATTTTTTATCATCATAACTAATATTTTCTCCAAATATTATATCCATTAATATTCAACATTGTGGCCATTCGGAGATATATTTTTTATGTGTACCCCACCATCTAGCGGGCGTAGCTTATAGGACATAGTCCATAGCAGACAGTCGTTGCGATTCTGTGACCTTTTCTTAAAATTATTCCAAGAAGGATGCAAGGTTAGAAAATCCTTCATATGTAGGCAATGCGCTTTCTTTTACTCCTACTCTTCTAACAAATCTTGTAATTCTTGCACATCTATGCATGGATACTTCATGCATCCTGTTCTTTTAGTTTTCCAGGGCTTCGCATGAGTTGGACATGCATGAGCTTACACTGTGCCAACTCAAGTTTTCATTAGTTGTGGGGTTAATATAATATTCCTACTAAGACATAATGTTATACAGCTAGTCCTGATAATTATCTTTCCATTTTCTATGTACAGACTCAACATATCGCTGTCATTCAAGGGGATCAATGGGTACAACCACTCTTATTTGATAATTTTCGAAAGACAAGATCATTTTCTTGAAGGTTATGATAGTTTGGTTGTATATTTCCTAATCAATCCCTAGAAGCGCAGGATATGGGTTTGTGTCATCAACAATATCCATGACCTTGAAGTCGACATATGTTCTCAAGCCTTCGACCCCCATGGGTACTTGGGACAACCTACCAATTGGTAGAAAATTCGATTGGTTTGCAATCCTTAACTGAATAGGAGACCAGTCTAGTCGTGGCATGTTCATTCTTTCCCATGTTTGTCTTATCAATATATTGAAATTTGAGCCCAAGTCAAGTATGATTCTTATGGTTCCAATCTGTTCTACACCTGGTACACCATAGTTCCTCCTGAAATTCCTTGCCTCTTTTGATGTCCTTGAGTTGCACCATAAGATGGACCAACTGCAACTGAATTTGCATCATGCCTGAGCCAGTTTCTCCAATTGGTGAGGCTTCTAACTTCATGGCTATCTCTAGAGCCTCTATCTACAACACGAGTTTCTGTTGCGTCAATGGCGTTCAGATGTGTGGAAACAGGGAAACAATGAACCATTCCTTGTGTTGCACAATATCCAACATTTGGAAACTTAGCTTAGCCATTAAAGTCTTAAATATTTGGTCAAAATCCGAAAGAGATTCGGTCTGTAGCTGCTTGATCTCCGTGATCTCAGTGATGCATTGAGAATTAGACTTCGGTTTCTTAAATTCATCAATCAACCTGATTCTAATTTCATTGAGTGTCATTGGGACCACTCCCACTAGTACTATGGAGAACTTCATATACCATTCTAGCGCACAACCTTGGAGAATCATGATCATCTGTGCGTTCTTGATGTTGTCATCCTGGATCTGTCATATAGTCTAGATGGCGTCACATAGAAACCAATGATGTTCTGGGTCTTCCAGCCCATTCCCATTGAATATTGGGAGCTTCATGCCAGTTCTAGCCATTGGATTGATCGATACTATATTAATTGCTGGTACAGTATGGACAAAATGTGGACTAGTCGGACTTCCTTGTCCGCTGTTTACAACGTTAGTACTACTCGTATTTACATAAATACTTGGATACTAGTATAGTGATATTACCTCTGGCACTGCAGGAGAGTCATATACACGTTCTTTTTCTGGAGCTTCAGTCGACTCAGATTCTTTGTCTCATTCTAATATTGGCTGATACTCCTGTTCCTCGTCACACGAGCCTTTGTCTAGGTACAATGTAAACTCATAGCCTTCTTCTTATTGCTCCGTGCTGCAACTTCCCCGTTTGAAAAGCATTTTTCTCCTTTTTCTGGACCTGAATCTTCTTTCGCTTCCTCTGGCAACATCTCACTTCAGGGTTCTACTGGGACATAGCCACCATTTTCTATTTAATCTATCATTTGTAGAATGCCATTTTCACATATAATCATTTTGATCCACGTCTTCCAAGATGAGAGATATCAACTATGTAGTCCTTGGAAATTTTTTCTCTCGACCTCACTATATGAGGTTATCATATCAACAATGAAATTAGCGATATATCATTCTATGATACTGTCTACCAAGAAGTCCACATCCCATGATATAGTGTTGTTGATAGTTTTTAGTTGCTCAATCAAGAACGAAGTCCATTCTGTCTGTTCTCCTCCTTCAAAATTCTTTTTCTGGGTTGCAAAATTAGATAACCATTCATACAGCACAATGGGGAAATCGACAAAGAAAAAATCGTGTATGTATGAATATATGTACCATTCTAACCACTTCATCAAAGTCCACATAGATCCTTCACTTTCTTTTCATGCAAACTCTAGCTCTTTTGAGTCCACCCAGTTTTGGATCTCTGATTTCATCAGATGCCAGAACATGTCCCTCACCACAACAAGTCAGGGTCTTGACAACGAAACCATTTGTTGGACTTTTTCCCTTGTGACCCAGGTTCAACCCCTCTCCTTGGTCAGCGCAACAAAGCCCAAGATATCGACCCGATGGAGCAGATCCCAATCGACAACACCTATGACATAGATGTTGTCTCACCTGAGATATATCAGTTCTTATGGGTAACTTATAGAACCACGTTTTCTTATTTTGTGTGGGAGGGTGTTTAAGTCCTTGGCCCTACGCCAAGGTTTCCAAAAAATATCGGGAAGGTGGGTTAGTGGTTTTCGGTTTACATATCAACACTGAAGTATTAATCGCCCTTATTTATGTAATCTTACACAAATGCACAGTGAACAGACATCATAGACATATTCATTACTTGAACTACAACATTCATACATTTATCTCTTTAAAGAACAAGAACTAATAAATCATTTAAACAAGGTCAATATGCACTCGTCTAAGCTACTCAATCATTCACACATATACACAACATGTAACATGGAAACCCATCCAGGAAAAAACCATAAGGTTCTCTTCATATGGCATTGGAATGAGGAAATATATGCACCTTTTTTGTATACATAAAGCTATAGACTTTGTTCAAGATCTTCTCTTCTATATCTACAAATTCTCCTCCCTCTCATGCTCTCTATTCTTCTCTATCTTTATCACTCTACTCTACTCCTACTCAACGATCCGAACACAGCCTAGATCGACTCAACCTTCTCTATTTGTCTGCACACTCAGTTGTAGATTCACTACTCTAATGCACTCAATGATCCATAGTCATTTACGCAAAACTGTTGTATCCTCTAATCAGCTCAAGATCGTCTAAATAGGAACTAGCTAATACAATAAATGATTAACTGGATAACCCATGTACAGTTTAGGTTTCTCCTTTTATAGCCTTATTACAGACTTGATATATTCCCATACATGCTTGTTACAGACTCTAACACACTCAACTTTAGTCGCTATCCCAACCGACTTACTATCTTCAGCCCACAGGCTGTCTTTCCTATTCTAGCAATATATGACCAAAAAGGCGTTATCGCCTGACTTACAAAAATGCCTTTACGCATGTGGTTTCCACCGGATCCAGTTGATCTCGTACCCATGATCGCTAAGGGATGCTACTTCTCAACATCATGCCTTACTGTCACTTTTTGGTTGTTACCTTATTTTCACGCCTACTTCTGCGAATATTTTGCCATGTCATCACGTCTCTTGCTCTATCTTTCTGTCATAGCTTACAAAATTGGTGCAACTTCCTTGTCCTGCACCTTCTCTTTTCCTTTCTCTTTTTCTTCCTTTTTATATCGCAACATCCTACCCTTCTCCTTTGATGTTGTTTCCTATGTCGCAACTCCTTCTTCTTCTTCCTTATACTCTTTTTTCCCTACTTAGGTAGAATTCTATATGAATTCTTCCCTTCTATGCCAGGCTCAACAAGGATATTGTTGTTGTTGAAACTGTGTAGGATGATACTGAGGTTGTGCTTGTTCAACTTGCATTTGTTCATCATTTTTCATTAAGTAGGTATACATTGCTTTTCTCTTGCAGTAGCTGAAGTGCTCTGTAGTATTTTTCATCATGGTCGACCGATCTACAAAATTTACAATACAGACTTGCGGGTGCACTTACAATCTTCTGTAAGTACATACATTATTCGGACTTGTGACCTCTAGTCTAACATACTCTACACCAAGGCATTCCTTGGGTGTTTAATAGTTTCGACGCACCTACTGTGACATAGTTCATCAGCACCGAGAAATTATCTTTATGGTGTCCATATGTTTTGCATCTTGTACACCATAGTTCCTACTGAAATTCCTTGCCTCTTTTAATGTCTTGGAGTTGCACTGTAATATTGGCCAACCATGACTAAATTTGCATCATTCCCGAGCCAGTGTCTCCAACTGGCGAGGCCTCTAATTTCATTGCTATTTCTAGAGCCTATGTCTGCGAAATGATTTTCTATTGCATTAACGACGATCAGATATGTGGAAAGAAGGTGATAATGAACCATTCCTTGTGTTTCGCATTCGACATTTGGAAACTCACTTTGGCAATTAATGTCTTAAATATCTAGTCAAAATCCCAAACAGATTCTGTCGGTAGCTGCTTGATCTTAGTGATGCATTGGAATTCAGACTTCAGTTTCTTAAATTCATCAATCAACCTGAGTCGAATATTGTTGAGTGTCTTTGGGACCACTCGTATTGGTACTATGGAAAACTTCATATACCAGTCTAGCGGACGACCTCGTAGCATCATGATCAACTGTGCTTTCTTAGCATTATCATCCTAGATCTGTCATACAGTCCAGACAATGACACACAGAAACCAGTCATGCTCTGGGTCTTCCAACCCATTCCCATTGAATATTGGGAGCTTGATGTCAGTTCTAGCCATTGGATTGATTGGTACTATATTGACTGCTGGGATAGTCGAAACAACATTTGGACTAGTCAGAATTCTTTGTCAGCAATTTACAATGTTAGCACTACTCGTATTTACATAAATACTTGGAGATATGTCTTGTGATCTTACCTTTGGTATGATAGGCGATTTGTGTACACATTCTTGTTTCGGAACTTTAGTTGACTCTTTAGACTCTTCGTTGCCTTTTGAGATCGATTGATATTCCTCTTCCTCATTGCAAGAGCCTTCGTCTAGGTATGATGCAAACTCGTAGCCTTCTTCTTCCAACTCTGTGCTGCAACTCCCTCATCCAAACAAAGTTTGTCGTCTTTTGTGGGACCTGAATCTTCTTCCGCTTCTCAAAAATCCAGGTTCTAGTTCAGTTCCACTTTCTCCAGGGAACATCTCACTCTAGGGTTCTACTGAGACATAGCCACCCTTTTCTTGTTCAGTCTAGCATTCACAGAATTCCTTTTTCACATATAAGAATTTTTATCCACTTCTTCAAAGATGAGAGATATGGGATGTGTAGTCCTTGAAAACATTTTCTCTCTGCCTCACTATATGAGGTTATTGTATCAACAATGAACTCAATGATATATCCCTCTATGATACTGTCTACCTAGAATTCCACAACCCTTGATACAAGGTTGTTGATTATTTTCGGTCGATCAATAAAAAAAGAGTCCACTCTTTCGGTTCTCCTCCTTGAAAATTATTTTGTTGGTTTACCAACTTAGACAACCACTCATACAATACGACAGGGAACTCAGAAAAGAAACTCTCGTAAATGTATGAATAGATGTACCGAACAAACCAATATACTGGGTTCCCCTGTGTTCCTTTGCTTTCTTCTTGTACAAACGTTATCTCTTTGAAATCCACCCAGTCTTGGATCTCCAGTTTTGTGGGATTCTAGAACATATCCCTCACCACAATGCTTTAGGGTCCCAACAACGAAACCATTTTTTGTCTTTTTCTCCTCTTCCCTCTCTCACTGGACCCAGGTTCAACCCCTTTTGGTCAGCAAAACAAAGCCCAAGATATCAGCCTGAAGGAGCAGAACCCAACCAAAAACACCTGCAACACAGATGCTGTGTCACCCAAGATATCTAAGTTTTATGGGTAACTGCTAGAACCATGTTTCCCCAGTTTGTGCAAGAGGGTGTTTTAGGTCCTTGGCTCTGCTCCAAGGTTTCCAATGACGACCGGGAAGGTGGGTTGGTGGTTTACACTTTATATATCAACACTGAAGTTTGATTCACCCTTATTTATGCAATCTTACACAAATACACAATGAATAGACATTCATGTGCATATTCATTACTGTAACTCGACATTCATACATTTATGTCTTTGTAACACACTAACTAATCAATCATTACGCACATTATTTATGCATTTAACGAATCTATTCAACATTCACATATACACACAACATATAATGTGGAAACCCATCTGGGAAAACAACATAAGGCTCTCTTCATATGGCATTGACATGAGGAAATAGATGCACCTTTTATCTGTACATAAAGCAACAACTTTGTTCAATATCTTCTCTTATATCTATACATACTTATTCTCCCTCTCATGCTCTCTGGTCTTCTCTCTCTTTATCACTCTACTCTACTCCTACTTAGCGATCCGCACACATCCTGGATCGACCCAACCTTTGCTACTTTTCTGCGCACTCAGCTGCAGAACCACTATACTGATGCACTCAGCGATCCAAAGTCATTAACCAAAACTATCCACCTCTAGTCTAACTCAAGCGTATTTTCCAAGAGTCTAGACACTTACCCAAAATTGTTGTATCTGCTAATCAGCTAAAAATCGTCTAACCCATTTACAGTTTGGGTTATTTTATTTATATTCCTATTACAAACTCGATACCACTCTCATATATGCTTGTACATACTCAATACTGACTCGATACAGACTCTAACCGACTCAGCTTCAGTCGCTATCCCAACCAACTTACTATCTTCAGCCAACAGGCTGTCTTTCCTATTCTGGCAATACATAACCAAAAAGGCGCTATCAACCTGACTTACAAAAATGACTTTACGCATGTGGTTTCAGCCAGCTCCAACCAAGATCGTACCCATGATCACTAAGGGCTGTCGCTTTATTAGCGTTATGCCTTACTGTCATTTTCTAGCTGTTACCTTATCTCTATGCCTGCTTCTATGAATATTCTTCCATGTCATCTTGTCGCTTGCTCTGTCCTTCTATTGTAGTTTACTATACTGGTGCAACGTTCTTGTCCCATACCTTCTCTTTGTCTTCTTCCTTACTTTCCTTCTTCGGTCGCAACATTCTTCCCTTTCCTTTGATGCTACTTCCTCTATCGTAGCTCCTTCTTCTTCTTCTTTACCCCCTTCTTCCACACTTAGGCATAATTCTACATGAATTCTTCCCTTATATCCTGAGGCCCAACAAGGCTCGCACGGGAAGAAATGATGCTGGGAGATTGTGATGGAGCAGATACAAGTGTAGGGACACAGTGCTAGTAGGGAAGCTTGGTGTGGAAGGAAGGTAGTTAGAGATGTGGTGGAACTATGGCGCATGTACATAATGGGATGACACGAAGGTGTGCAGATGGTTGAGATGGAGTAGATTGGGGGAATGCATGAGAGTGTGGATTGGAGTGGTGAAGTGAATGAGTATGGATGGCAGGTCGTGTGTAGTGGCTTGCAGATACCGTTGGAAGGGCCGACATAGAATGTAGCGGGAAAATAAGTGAGTAGAGGATATCATAATGGAAAGATAGAGTGGAAGTGGGACGACAAAGTAAATGAAATATAATGATGAAGTCAAGAGATAAGGGCGAGGGAAATTGTAGGAGGCGTGTGGGGAGGATGGAGGGTGAGCAGAAGTTGGAGGGTGATCTGTGCGAGGGAAAGAGTGAGCAATGTGAGAGGCACGTGTTACGTGGAACAACATGCCAACAAAGGGAGGAGATATGAGAGGGAGGTCGCGATGGTGGAGGATGGGAATGGTGGAGCATGCATGAGCAGGTGAGGTGTGGGATGGTGGATGGTAGGACATATATACTAGTGGCTCGCAGGATGGAAAGGAAGAAAAACAGAAGAGGGTGAGGTGCGGGGTAGGTGGGGAGTGGAGATGGAATGGATTGGGGAATGCTGGCGCGGGGAAAAGGGTGAGAGGAATGTGGGAGAAGAGTGTTATGGATAAAAGCCTCTTATCAGTAAAAAAATAGAACCTTCAGGAACTCCGAAGTGATGGCCACCACAGGATTAGAGTCGGCTCTATTACCACTGAAATAAAGAAAATTCGTTTCTTATAGAAATAATTGGCATAGATAAGCCATTTTACAATAATCCATGAATAAATAAAATATATGATTGATATGATAAGTGATGATTTACAATGATAAATTATGCTTGTATAAATACCCATGCAAGGGTTTCCGTGGTGATGGGACGGTATCTTTACAATTTTGTATATTTTACTCTTGAAGTGGCTAATAGAAATTCAACAAATGTTTTTGCAATTTTGAAAATTTCCTTTGCACTATAATTTTATCCCTCCCCTATATGCATATGGAGGAACTTGGCATTGGAGATATTGTTTTTTCTACATTCTTATGATTCAAAATGCTTGTATGAGCTATATGATTCAAAATGCTTGTTTGAGCTATACTGGATTTTGGGAAATTACAATATTACAAAATAGGAACAAGTATTCGAGAAGTTACAATATTACAACATTGGAATCATTATTCTTCTACTTACTATGAATTATGAATAGCTATGTGACCATGAATGGCCTTAATAAATTTAACGCAGATGTAAATAATCAAATCATGTGACATTCTTTATTGGTATATAAACACTCAAGAATAGAATATGATGACCAATATGTCTTGATAGGTTTGACAATATGAAAAAAGAATAGTTTGTTTTGAATAACATTTTCTGAATAAGTTCATGAATGAGAAATAATGCAAACTATTGATGATGGTGAATATGAACCAATATTTACAACTTCTTAAATCAATGAAACAAATTTAAATAAGGAGAATATTTTTCATTACCTAGAGAGCACCTATTCACTTCACAACTCTGTCTAATGTTTGCATTGAAGGGATTTGGAGTCAACAATTTTTGGGATAGAGTCTGTCTACTTGTGTTTGGTGTAATCCACATACTATAGCTCAATTAACTCCTTTGATTGGATCGCTGACATAGGGAACAAGCTTGAATGTTGTGTGGATCATTAGCTACAACTACCCCATTTATTCTATGCAAATAAAACACAACAATACACTTTTTTTACCTACAACCATGCATCGCTAATTCAATGCACTTTTTCATTCACTTTCATCCATCAACATTTTTTTACCTACAACCATGCATCCCTAATCCAATGCACTTTTTCATTCACTTTCATCCATCAACTTATCAATATGAACTTTTTTAGCTTGAAAGTACATTATGTCTACTTATGGCGATAAGCGATGTCAATGAGTGTTTAACTGATGCTCTTGCATTGGATGTGTTGTTATTATGTATTTTCTGGTTCGTATAGCACAAATAAAGTGTGATATTCATCTAGCTTGTCATAATTAAAATCTAGCGTTAAAAAAATATAGTTATCCACAAATGCATACATATAATGTATATTGACTTCAATGTAAATGGAATGGCAGATACATGGTGGAATGATTGTTGTGTTAAATCACTTACTATCCCAATTAGGTCATCCAAAGGAGTAGGTTATGTTCCCAAAGTGATCTTATATTATCCCTTTTCAACGTGTTTATATGTAATATTTACACGAGCAATAAATAGTATTAGTAATTCAAATATAATTTAGATTAGACATAATGACAAATAGTAGCATCGAGGGGTAGCTCAGGTGGTTGGAGGTTCCAAGTCCAAGGACTTAGCAGTCAAGATTAAATGTTCAATTCTCTTGGTACTTTGGGGTTAGGCTCCTTAACTTGGAGTTGACAGGGTGAGGCCCCTTCGGGTGCCCCCCCTTTAGAATTATTACCATGGACGTAGCCATCCCTCTATCTTCCGAGGATGTGAACCACATTAAGAAAATAATGAAAAATAATAATAAAATGACCATAACAAAAGAAACTAACAACACTTTTGCAAACAATGCAAAAGATAATTCACTTTGAAAACCAATAGGACTAAAAATTGTTGGCCTTTTCCCCCCGTGACCCAGGTTAAACCCCTCTCCTTGGTTAGCGCAACAAAGCCCAAGATATCAGACTACCGGAGCAGAGCCCAACCGAAAGCACCTATGACACAGATGTCGTTGCACCCGAGATATCTCAGTTCTTATGGGTAACTTCCAGAACCACATTTCTTCAGTTTGTGCGGGAGGGTGTTTAAGTCCTTGGCCTTGCGCCAAGGTTTCCAAAGAAGACCGGGAAGGTGAGTTGGTGATTTTCACTTTATATATCAACACTGAATTATTACTCGCCCTTATTTATGCAATATTACTCAAATAAACAATGAACAGACATCACATACATACTCATTAATTGAACTACAACATTCATACATTTATCTCTTTAAAGCACGATAACCAATCAATCATTTAAACACAGTAAATATGCACTCGTCTAAGCTACTCAATCATTTACACATATACACAACATGTAACGTGGAAACCAATCCAGGAAAAAACCACAAGGTTCTCTTCATCTGGCATTGGGATGAGGAAATAGATGCAGCTTTTGTCTGTACATAAAGCTACATACTCTGTTCAATATATTCTCTTATATCTCTACAAAATTCTCCTCCCTCTCATGCTCTCTGTTCTTATCTATCTTTATCACTCTACTCCACTCCTACTCAGCGATCCGCACACAGCCTGGATTGAATCGACCTTCTCTATCTTTCTGCGCACTTAGCTGTAGATCCACTACTCTAATGCACTCAACGATCCATAGTCACTTACTCAAAACTGTTGTATCCTCTAATCAGCTCAAAATCGTCTAAACATGAACTAGCTAATAGGCTAACTGATTAATTGGCTAACCCATGTACAACTTGGGTTTCTCCTTTTATAGCCTTATTACAGACTCGATATTCCCATACATGCTTGTTACAGACTCAATAATGACTTGATGTAGACTCTAATAGACTCGGCTTCAGTTGTTATCCCAACTGACTTACTATCTTCAACCCACAGGTTGTCTTTCCTATGCTAGCAATATATGACCAAAAAGGTACTATCGGGATGACTTACAAAAATGCCTTTACGCATGTGGTTTCTGCTACCTCCAGCTGAGCTCATACCCACGATCGCTAAGGGCTACTGCTTCTCAGCATCATGCATTACTGTCACTTTCTGGATGTTACCTTATCTGCATGCTTGCTTCTGTGAATATTCTACCATGTCATCATGTCTCTTGCTCTGTCTTTCTGTCGTAGCTTACAAAACTGACGCAAATTAATTGTCCCACACCTTCTCTTTTCCTTTCTCCTTTTCTTCCCTCTTCTATCGCAATATCCATCCCTTCTCCTTTGATGTTGTTTCCTATGTCGCAGCTCCTTCTTCTTCTTCCTTATAGCCTTTTTTCCCTACTTATGAAAAATTCTATATGAATTCTTCCCTTCTATGTCGGGCCCAACATGCCCCCAACACTCACTGGCTGCTCGTCCCGAGCCACCCGAGCTATTTGTCCATAAAATGATTAGCGCGAATTTTGTTCTGAAAATCCTCCACGATTTTCATCAGCTTCTCTTTTTCTATGTGCACATCTTCTTCAACTTTCTGCATGTTCTCCACCAGGTCGAAACTAACGTGTTCCTGCATGTTACTTTCCATCGACGTCGCTACCTCATGCACCTTCTGGTGCACATGATGAATTATCCATGTGACCCTTTTTGCTTCTGCTTGTAACTCCTCTATCTTTTCCTCACACTATTGCTGATGTGCACACAACATGGTGGTTTGTTGCTGCAGGCCACACATTTTTGTTGTTTTATCCTTTTTCTTCTACAAGGGAAGCTGCTTTATCTCATTTTGCATATGGGAGATAGTTGTTTCCACCGCATTGAGGTCACTTGCAATCCTCTGGGATTTCTCATCATCTAGCAAAGTCTCCCAAGTCTGGGAGACTTGGTTGATAGCCCACGCACATATATGCTCCTCTTCCTCTATCCTTTTGGCAGCCTAAGTGGTTGCATCACGTCGGCTCTCCAGCACTTCTGGAGGTGTGCTGTGAATCTGTTGCACTTCTAATTTTGTTACTTTCTTTTTAAGGTTAGCAGCTATCTTGTCTAGCCTAAGGAACTTATCTTCTGATGGCATATCACGTGATATTTCCTCACCAACAACATTTGAACAAACATTATTAATGACTTGGGTGAGCTTGTGCTTACTTTCTTCTTCTTTTCTTGCTTCTTAGGTGGTCTTTTGCATTTTGGCCTTGAGTTTGTTGAGAGTCTTTACTGATTTCTTCACCTGCTTGTCAAAAGTGTTTTGTCGGATCCAAATCTCTGTAAACGCTACTCTATGTAAAGCATTCACATATTTCAATTGTATCTTTGAAAAGTCTAAGAAAATAAGGTTAGTATTATTGTGTACCTCACTGGGGTCTAGGGCTTCGAATTCTAGCACTTCGTTTCCTAAATGTACCTTATTGGGGTGGTCCTGTATGGGTCCCAGGGTTTCTTGCACTTTCGATGTGCTGGGTGCGTCCTGCGACGGTGTTACCTGTGGTGTGCGCTCTACTGTGAGTTTGAGTGCTTCAATTGTTTTTCCAAGGTCATTCAACATATCTGTAATGGTAGCAGTGCACTGGTTCTACTGCCGGGAAAAGTCATCGAACTGCACATACATAGATTTTTGTAAGGCCTCTTCCAAGGACACGATTTCGTCCTCATCCATGCCATAAGCATTGGATTCTTTTTTATCCTTTTGCTTCTTCCATGATGATTCTGGTTGTACTTCTGCATTTTGTGCCTTCTCTTGTTGGTTTTGTAGTGGTGGCTCAAGATGGTGTTGCTCAAGCTGAGCTTTGGCCAAGAATTGTCACATTTTTTTTCTAGGTATTCTTCTCCCCAAGAGGTGGTGATCTCTCATGTTTCCTATCTTCTGGAAAATCCTGGAGAATGGTTTCTAGATCCTTGGATGTGAGACTATACTGTGTTGGAAGCCACTGTTTCTTGGGGTCTTTTCTTTCCTATATGTACACGTAGTGGGAGGCTAACTGGAAATCGACAAAATGCTAAAATCTAGAGATGGTAGTTCCACTCAGCCTTACCTTTTGTTTCACCAAATTTCTCAAGGCTTAATTATGAACAAATAATTCAGTGTTGCTACTCAGCTATCGATATGCATAAGTCGAGAACCACAATTTCAGGGATCTCATGCCTCTACATTGGAGATGTAAGTCTACCTCCTAATATTATGTAGGATCGGACCATATAGTAAACGAGATCAGAATTATCAACCAAGCATAGTGGAAGGGGGTAACTTTTTCTTGTGCTGAAGCAACATCCCTGAGGAGCTCATTAAGAAAAAAATGGGGATAAATTTATTTGCACACATGCACATAGTGCAACCAACATTACAATTCCTGCAGTACATTGGGTTGGTCTCGAGACACACAACAATTTATGTGTCAATATCGTGGCTGCCATACGAATAGTAGGGTCCTCTATGGAAGAAATTAGAAATTCATTGCCAGAGGTGACCAGGCTATATGTTTCCTAGGTTTGTGCAATCTAGTCTGGGTGTTTACCTTTTCGCAAGGTCTCGTCAAGGTCTTGCCCAGCTCTCAGCAGTCCCATGATTGATGAAATGAGATTAGCATGAATCGAGTATGGCCTGTCTAGCCATAGGAAGCTTGCACGGAAGACTACCAACAACTGTTTTACATAAGTATCGAATTTTGTGGTTTGGCCAAAATGCAGCATAAAGATAAGTGATAGTAACCCCGACTTCTCTAACCCACTTTCCCATTGCATTGGGACAAACCGATCTGAAAATTCCGGGGAATCCTATATGAGATTCATATAATTCTTCCTGTCTAGTTCACTGATTCCACTAGTGTCTAAATCTTGAAAAGTGAGGTTGAACAGGTGAGGCATGATATTTTGTGATACATTCATATCCTTCGATTTCTTAGGTGCTACAAGTGTAACATGGGCCGAAGCAAGGATGGTAATTGGTGGTGCATCAGTCCTTCTTGGTGGTTGATAAGGCAGTAGTAAGTTTCTGGTTTCAAAATATTCTTGGTCCTCATGGGCTGGTGGTGTTGCTAGAACTTCCTCATTCCTTGGATTCTTCATTGTCTCTTTACCTTTATGTTCTCGGGGTGATTGGTGGTCCTGCACTCTGCATTTCTTCGAGGATTGAGGTGGAACTTGGCCCGTAGGTGGTTGAGGTTGGTTCCTTGGGGTTCTATGTACTGAACCATGCTGCATAGGAGTAGTGGCTAGAAGCGTCACCGGGGAGTTAACATTGACTATCATAATAGAGATGAAATGGTTTTTGCTCATTGAGTAGCTCACAATACATCTTCCTCTGGGCCTTAACACACTGATTCTGAATATGGAAACAATGCGGATTATGAAACAACTTTCTAACAATTACCCTTCACATTAGTGTTCTGAACTTAGAAAGTACTCCCTCTTTTGAAAGGCTTGGTGTGGCAGTATGTGGTGTTTAAGGAAACTTTCTCGGCATGGCATCATCGAGCTGGCCTTTTAAAAGGAGGTTATTTTTATTAATGGTGGTTATTAAATAAAGTTACAACATTCGGTTCTACGGATATTTTCCGAATCAATGACTGAAAAATATGCTGTGAGTACTTTTAATTAATTACCGTGTCAGTCATGGTAGTGTTTTAAGATAGTATAATGTCAACTGATTGTCATGTTTTTCGCTGGAGTTCTCCGCTCCTACTGTCGCACTGCTTGCAACTTGGTTCTCCCTTTTCTCCTTGGTTCTCCCTTTTATATAGTTTTCTCTTTTTTTTATGTCCTTTCTGACAGGGTGCAGTGTAATTTCACACGCGTGATCTCTTTCCACTTCACACCTTCCTTTTGAAACAGGGGGCTTTTGACGACTGTCACTGTCCCTCAGATTCTTTGTGATATTAAAACATGTCGTGTAGTTATGCAAAGTTTATTTGTATTGATGGAGGCATGTCTATGCAACATGTATCTCTTCAAAGATCTTCTCCCTTATTATCTGTAGCGCAACATCGACTATTGGATGTTCACTTGTAAATTCAAATGTCTGGGTAAAGTTTACACTTAAACTTTCCCACTCGGTAGTTCCTCATCCCAGCTCCTCTCAGGTGTACCAACCTCTTGGAACCATTTCCAAGGTGTGGATGAATCGGTGAACCCATTCCTATCGAAGATATGCTTTCCAAGCCATGTGGCAGTGCTCAATATGTTTTCCAGGATCTGAAAATCCTGTGTATTTTTTATCATCATAACTAATATTTTCTCCAAATATTATATCCATTGACCTTCAACATTGTGGCCATTAGATGATAGATTGTTTATGTGTACCCCACCATCTAGAGGGCATAGCTTGCAGGACATAGTCCATAGCAGACAGTTGTTGTGATTCTGTGACCTTTTCTTAAAATTCTTCCAAGAAGGATGCAAGGTTAGACAATCCTTCATACGTGGTCAACATGCTTCCTTCGACTCCTACTCTTCAAACAAATATTGTAATTCTTGCACATCTGTGGCATGGATACTTCATGCATCCCGTTCTTCCAGTTTTTTAGGGCTTCGCCTGAGTTGGACGTGCATGAGCTTACACTGCGCCAACTCAAGTTTTCATCATTTGTGGGGTTAATATAATCTTCCTACGAAGACATAATGTTATACAACTAGTCCGGATAATTTTCTTTGCCTTTTCTATGTACAGACTCAACATATCGCTGTCATTCAAGGGGATCAATGTGAGCAACCACTCTTATTTGATAAATTTCGAAAGACAAGATCATTTTCTTGAACCTTATGATAGTTTGGTTGTATATTTCCTAATCAATACCCAGAAGCATAGGATATGGGTTTGTGTCATCAACAATGTCTATGACCTCGAAGTCGGCATATTTTCTTAAGCCTTCGACCCCCATGGGTACTTGGGACAACCTACCAATTGGTAGCAACTTTGATTGGTTTGCAGGCCTTAACTGAATAGGATACCAGTCTAGTCATGGCATGTTGATAATTTCCCATGTCTGTCTTGTCAATATATTGACATTTGAACCCAAGTCAAGTATGATCCTTATGGTTCCAATCTGTTCTACACCTGGTACACCATAGTTCCTCCTGAACTTCCTTGCCTCTTTTGATGTCCTAGAGTTGCACCGTAAGATGGACCAACCGCGACTGAATTTGCATCATGCCCGAGCCAGTTTCTCCAATTGGTGAGGCTTCTAACTTCATGGATATCTATAGAGCCTCTATCTACAACACGAGTTTCTATTGCATCAATGACGTTCGGATGTGTGGCAATAGGGAAACAATGAACCATTCCTTGTGTTTCACATATCTGACATTTGGAAACTCACCTTAGCCATTAAGGTCATAAATATCTGGTCGAAATCCGAAATAGATTCGGTCTGTAGTTGCTTGATCTCCTTGATCTCAGTGATGCATTGAGATTCAGACTTCGGTTTCTTAAATTCATCAATCAACCCGATTCTAATTTCATTGAGTGTCTTTGGGACCACTCCCACTGGTATTATGGAGAACTTCATTTACCATTCTAGCGCACGACCTTGTAGAATCATGATCATCTGTGCTTTCTTGATGTTCTCATCCTGGATCTGTCATACAGTCCAGATGGCGTCACATAGAAACCAATGATGTTCTGGGTCTTCCATCCCATTCCCATTGAATATTGGCATCTTCATGTCAGTTCCAGCCATTGGATTGATCGATACTATATTAACTGCTGGTACAGTATGAACAAAATGTGGACTAGTCGGACTTCCTTGTATGCTATTTACAACATTAGTACTACTCGTATTTACATAAATACTTGGATACTGGTATAGTGATATTACCTCTGGCACCGCAGGTGAGTCATATACACGTTCTTTTTTCGGAGCTTCAGTCGACTCCTTGGATTCTTTTTCTCATTCTAAGATTGGCTGATACTCCTATTCCTCGTCACATGAGCCTTCGTCTAGGTACTATGTAAACTCATAGCCTTCTTCTTATTTCTCTGTGCTGCAACTTCCTCGTTTGAAAAGCATTTTTCTCCTTTTGCTGGACCTGAATCTTCTTCTGCTTCTCAAAAATCCAAATTCTAATTTTGTTCCACCTTCTCCCGGGAACATCTCAATTAAGGGTTCTATTGAGACATAGCCACCCTTTTCTATTCAATCTATCATTTGTAGAATGCCATTTTCACATATAAGCATTTTGATCCACGTCTTCCAAGATGAGAGATATTGACTACGTAGTCCTCGGAATTTTTTTTCTCTCGACCTCACTATATGAGGTTATCATATCAACAATGAAATCAGTGATATATCATTCTATTATACTGTCTACCCATAAGTCCACATCCCATGATATAGGGTTGTTGATAGTTTTGAGTCGCTCAATCAAGAACAAAGTCCATTCTGTCCGTTCTCCTACTTCAAAATTCTTTTTCTGGGTGGCAAACTTAGACAACCATTCATACAGCACAATAGGGAAATCGACAAAGAAAATATCATGGATGTATGAATATATGTACCATTCTAACCACTCCGTCAACGTCCATAGAGATCCTTCACTTTCTTTTTGTGCAAACTCTAGCTCTTTTGCGTCCACCCAGTTTTGTATCTCTGATTTCATGGGATGCCAGAACATGTCCCTCACCACAACAATTTAGGGTCCTAACAATGAAACCATTTTTTGGAATTTTTCCCGTGTGACCTAGATTCAACCCCTCTCCTTGGTCAGCGCAACAAAGCCCAAGATATCGACCCGATGGAGCAGAGCCCAATCGACAACACCTATGACATAGATGTTGTCTCACCCGAGATATATCATTTCTTATGGGTAACTTCTAGAACCATGTTTCCATAGTTTGTGCAAGAGGGTGTTTAAGTCCTTAGCCCTACACCAAGGTTTCCAACGAAGATCGGGAAGGTGGGTAAGTGGTTTTCACTTTATATATCAAAATTGAAGTATTAATTGCCCTTATTTATGCAATCTTACACAAATGCATAGTGAACAGACATCACAGATATATTCATTACTTGAACTACAACATTCATACATTTATCTCTTTAAAGCACAATAACTAATCAATCATTTAAACACGGTAAATATGCACTTGTTTAAGTTACTCAATCATTCACACATATACACAACATGTAACGTGGAAACCCATCCGGGAAAAAACCATAAGAGTGCTCTTCATTTGGCATTAGCATGAGGAAATAGATGCACCTTTTGTCTATACATAAAGCGACAGACTTTGTTCAAGATATTCTCTTCTATATCTACAAACTTCTCCTCCTCCCTCTCATGCTCTCTGTTCTTCTCTATCTTTATCACTCTACTCTACTCCTACTCAACGATCCAAACACAACCTAGATCGAATTGAAATTCTCTATTTGTCTGGACACCCAGCTGCAAATCCACTATTCTGATGCACTCAACGATCCATAGTCACTTACTCAAAACTGCTGTATTCTCTAATAAGCTCAAGATCGTCTAAACAGGAACTAGCTAATATGATAAATGATTAACTGGCTAACCCATGTACAGTTTGGGTTTCTCCTTTTATAGCCTTATTACAGACTTGATATATTCCCATATATGCTTGTTATAGACTCAATAATGACTCGATACAGACTCTAACAGACTCAACTTTAGTCGCTATCCCAACCGACTTACTATCTTCATCCCATAGGATGTCTTTCCTATTCTAGCAATATATGACCAAAAAGGCGTTATCGATCTGACTTACAAAAATTCCTTTACGCATGTGGTTTCCGTCGGATCCAGTCGATCTCATACCCATGATCACTAAGGGATGCTACTTCTGAGCATCATGGCTTACTATCACTTTCTGGTTGTTACCTTATTTGCATGCTTGCTTCTACGAATATTATGCCATGTCATCATGTCTCTTGCTCTATCTTTCTATCGTAGCTTACAAAATTGGTGCAACTTCCTTGTCCCACACCTTCTCTTTTCCTTTCTCCCTTTCTTCCCTCTTATATCACAACATCCTTCCCTTATCCTTTGATGTTTTTTCCTATGTTGTAGATCCTTCTTCTTCTTTCTTATACTCTTTTTTCCTTACTTAGGTAGAATTCTATATGAATTCTGCCCTTCTGTCCCAGGCTCAACAAGGATATTGTTGTTGTTGAAACTGCACAGGGTGATACTGAGGTTGTGCTCGTTCAACTTGCATTTGTTCATCATTTTTCATTAAGTATGTATACATTGTTTTCTCTTGCAGTAGCTGAAATGCCCTGCAGTATTTTTCATCATGGCCCATTGATCTACAAAATTTACAATACAAACTAGTGGGTGCACTTACAATATTCTGTAAGTACATACATTATTCGGACTTGTGACCTCTAGTCTGGCATACTCTACACCAAGGAATTCCTTGGGTGTTTAATGGTTTCGGCGCACCTACTGTGACATAGTTCATCAGCGCCGAGAAATTATCTTTATGGTGTCCATATGTTCTGCATCTTGTACACCATATTTCCTACTGATATTCCTTGCCTCTTTTAATGTCTTGGAGTTGCACCGTAAGATTGGCCAACCATGACTAAATTTGCATTATTGCCGAGACAGTGTCTCCAACTGGCAAGGCCTCTAATTTCATTGCTATTTCCAGAGCCTCTTTCTGCGAAATGATTTTCTATTGCATCAACGACGTTCAGATATGTGGAAAGAAGGAGACAATGAACCATTCCTTGTGTTGCGCATCTGACATTTGGAAACTCACTTTGGAAATTAATGTCTTAAATATCTAGTCAAAATCCCAAACAGATTCTGTCGGTAGCTGCTTGATCTCCTTGATCTCGGTGCTGCATTGGGATTCAGACTTCAGTTTCTTAAATTCATCAATCAACCTGAGTTGAATATCGTTGAGTGTCTTTGGGACCACTCGTACTAGTACTATGGAAAACTTCATATACTAGTCTAGCGCACGATCTCGTAGCGTCGTGATCAACTATGCTTTCTTGGCATTATCATCCTAGATCTGTCGTACAGTCCAGACAATGACACACAGAAACCAGTCATGCTCCGGGTCTTCCAACCCATTCCCATTGAATATTGGGAGCTTGATGTCAGTTCTAGCCATTGCATTGATTGGTGCTGTATTGACTGCTGGTACAGTAGAAACAAGATTTGGACTAGTAGGAATTCCTTGTCTACAATTTACAATGTTAGCACTACTCATATTTACATAAATACTTGGAGATAGGTCTTGTGATCTTACCTCTGGTACGATAGGCTAGTTGTGTACACATTCTTGTTCCAAAACTTTAGTAGACTCTTTAGAGTCTTCGTCGCCTTCTGAGATCGACTGATATTCCTCTTCCTCATCGCAAGAGCCTTCGTCTAGGTACGATGCAAACTTGTAGCCTTCTTCTTCCAATTCTGTGCTGCAACTCCCTTGCCCGAACACCGTTTTTTGTCTTTTGTGGGACCTAAATCTTCTTCTGCTTCTCAAAAATCTAGGTTCTAGTTCAGTTCCACTTTCTCCAAGGAACATCTCACTCTAGGGTTCTAGTTCAGTTCCACTTTCTCCAAGGAACATCTCACTCTAGGGTTCTAGTGATACATAGCCACCCTTTTCTTGTTTAGTCTATCATTCATAGAATTCCTTTTTCACATATAAGCATTTTTATCCACGTCTTCAAAGATGAGAGATATTGGATGTGTAGTCCTTGAAAACATTTTCGCTCTGCCTCACTATATGAGGTTATTATATCAACAATAAACTCAATGATATATCCCTCTATGATACTGTCTACCTAGAATTTCACAGCCCTTGATACAATGTTGTTGATTATTTTCGATCGCTCAATAAAAAAAAGAGTCTACTCTTTCGGTTCTCCTCCTTGAAAATTATTTTACTGGGTTACCAACTTAGACAACCACTCATACAATACGACAAGAAACTTAGAAAAGAAACTCTCGTAAATGTTTGAATAGATGTACTGGACAAACCAATCTGCTGGGTTCCCCTATGTTCCTTTGCTTTCTTCTCGTGCAAACTCTAGCTCTTTGAAATACACCCAGTATTGGATCTCTGGTTTCGTGGGATTCCAGAACATATCCCTCACCACAACGCTTCAGGGTCCCAACAACGAAACCATTTTTTGTCTTTTTCTCCTCTTTCCTCTCTCACTGGACCCAGGTTCAACCCCTTTTGGTTAGCAAAACAAATCCCAATATATCGTCCTAATGGAGCAGAGCCCAACCGAAAACACCCGCGACATAGATGTCATGTCACCCAAGATATCTCAGTTTTATGGGTAACTGCTAGAACCATGTTTCCCCAGTTTGTGTGGGAGGGTGTTTTAGGTCCTTGGCTCTGCGCCAAGGTTTCCAACGAAGACCAGGAAGGTGGGTTGGTGGTTTACACTTTATATATCAACACTGAAGTATGATTCACCCTTATTTATGCAATCTTACACAAATACACAGTGAACAGACATTCATGTGCATATCATTACTGTAACTCAACATTCATACATTTATCTCTTTGTAACACACTTACTAATCAATCATTACACACATTATTTATGCATTTAACTAAGCTATTCAACATTCACATATATACACAACATATAACGTGGAAACCCATCCGGGAAAACAACACAGGGTTCTCTTCATATGGCATTGACATGAGGAAATAGATGCACCTTTTAGCTGTACATAATGCTACAAAATTTGTTCAAGATCTTCTCTTCTATCTATACATACTTATTCTCCCTCTCATGCTCTCTGGTCTTCTCTCTCTTTATCACTCTAATCTACTCCTACTTAGTGATCTGCACACATCTTGGATCGACCCAACCTTTTCTACTTGTCTGCACACTCAGCTGCAGAACCACTATACTGATGGACTCAGTGATCCATTAACTAAAACTATCTACCTCTAGTCTAGCTCAAGCATCTTTTCCAAGAGTCTAGACACTTACTCAAATTTGTTGTATCTTCTAATCAGCTAAAAATCGTCTAACCCATTTACATTTTATGTTCCTTTATTTATATTCCTATTACAAACTCGATACCACTCTCATACATGCTTGTACAAACTCAATACTAACTCGATACAGACTCTAACCGACTTAGCTTCAGTCACTATCCCAACCAAGTTACTATCTTCAGCCAATAGGCTGTCTTTCCTATTCTAGCAATACATAACCAAAGGCGCTATCGACCTGAATTACAAAAATACCTTTACGCGTGTGGTTTCGGCCAGCTCCAACCGAGCTTGTACCCATGATCACTAAGGGCTATATCTTTATTAGTGTTATGCCTTACTATCATTTTCTAGCCATTACCTTATATGCACGCCTGCTTCTGTGAATATTCTCCCATGTCATATTGTCGCTTGCTCTGTCCTTCCGTCGTAGCTTACTATACTGGCGCAACGTCCTCGTTCTATGCCTTCTCTTTGTCTTCTTCCTTACTTCCCTTCTTCGGTCACAACATTCTTCCCTTTCCTTTGATGCTGCTTCCTCTATTGTAGCTCCTTCTTCTTCTTTACCCTCTTCTTCCATACTTAGGCATAATTCTACATGAATTATTCCCTTCAATCCCGAGTCCCAACAAGGATCGAATGGGAAGAAACGATGCTGGGAGATTTCGATGGAGCAGATACAAGTGTAGGGACATAGTACTAGGAGGGAAGCTTGGCGTGGAAAGAAGGTAGGTAGAGATGTGGTGGAACTATGGAGCATGTACATAATGGGACGACACGAAGGTGTGCAGATGGTAGAGATGGAGTAGATTGGGGGAATGCATGAGAGTGTGGCTTGGAGTGGTGAAGTGAATGAATATGGATGGTAGGTCGTGTGGAGTGGCTTGCAAACACCGTTGGAAGGGCCGACATAGAATGTAGTGGGAAAAGAAGCAAGTAGAGGATACAAGAATGGAAAGATAGAGTGGAAGTGGGACGACAAAGTAAATGAAATAGAATGATGAAGTCGAGATCTAAGGGCGAGGGAAATTGTAGGAGGTGTGTGGGGAGGATGGAGGGTGAGCAGAAGTTGGAGGGTGATCTATGCGAGGGAAAGAGTGAGCAATGTGAGAGGTGCATGTTACGTGGAACAACATGCCGACATAGGGAGGAGATATGAGAGGGAGGTCGCAATGGTGGAGGATGGGAATGGTGGAGTAGGCATGAGTAGGTGGATTGTGGGATGGTGGACGAGAGGAGAGAAAGACTAGTGGCTCGCAGGATGGAAAGGAAGCAAAACAAAAGAGGGTGAGGTGCAGGGCAAGTGGGGAGTGGAGATGGAATGGAGTGCGGAAGGCTGGCGCTGGGAAAAGGGTGAGAGGACCGCGGGAGAAGAGTGTTATGGATAAAAGCCTCTTATCGGTAAAAAAACAGAACCTTTAGGAACTCCGAAGTGATGGACACCAACCGGATTAGAGTCGGCTCTAATACCACTAAAATAAAGAAAATTCGTTTCTTATAGAAATAATTGGCATAGATAAGCCATTTTACAATAATCCATGAATAAATAAAATATATGATGGATATGATAAGTGATGATTCACAATGAGAAATGATGCTTGTATAAATACCCATGCAAGGGTTTCCTTGGTGATGGGACGGTATCTTTACAATTTTGTATATTTTACTCTTGAAGTGGCTAATAGAAATTCAACAAATCTTTTTGCAATTTTGAAAATTTCCTTTGCACTATAATTTTATCCCTCCCCTATATGCATACAGAGGAACTTGGCATTGCAGATATTGTTTTTTCTACATTCTTATGATTCAAAATGCTTGTATGAGCTATATGATTCAAAATGCTTGTACGAGCTAGACTGGATTTTGAGAAATTACAATATTACAAAATAGGAACAAGTATTCGAGAAGTTACAATATTACAACATTGGAATCATTAATCTTCTACTTACTATGAATTATGAATAGCTATGTGACCATGAATGGCCTTAATAAATTTAACGCAGAGTTAAATTATAAAATCATGTGACATTGTTTATTGGTATATAAACACTCAAGAATAGAATATGATGACCAATATGTCTTGATAGGTTTGACAATATGACAAAAGAATAGTTTGTTTTGAATAACATTTTCTGAATAAGTTCATGAGTGAGCAATAATGCAAACTGTTGATGATGGTGAATATGAACCAATATTTACAACTTCTTAAATCAATGAAACAAATTGAAATGAGGAGAATATTTTGCATTACCTAGAGAGCACCAATTCACTTCACAACTCTGTCCAATGTTTGCATTGAAGGGATTTGGAGTCAACCATTTGTGGGATAGAGTCTGTCTACTTGTGTTTGGTGTAATCCACATACTATAGCTCAATTACCTCCTTTGATTGGATCGATGACATGGGGAACAAGCTTGAATGTTGTGTGGATCATTAGTTGCAACCACCCCCTTTATTCTATGCAAATAAAACACAACAATACACTTTTTTTTACCTACAACCATGCATCCCTAATCCAATGCACTTTTTCATTCACTTTCATCCATCAACTTATCAATATGAACTTATGTAGCTTGAAAGTACATTATGTCTACTTATGGCGATAAGCGATGTCAAGGAGTGTTTAACTGATGCTCTTGCATTGTATGTGTTATTATTGTGTATTTTTTGGTTTGTATAGCACAAATAAAGTGTGATATTCATCTAGCTTGTCAGAATTAAAATCTAGCGTTTAAAAAATATAGTTATCCACAAATGCATACATATAATGTATATTGACTTCAATGTAAATGGAATGGCAGATAAATGGTGGAATGATTGTTGTGTTAAATCACTTACTATCCCATTCAGGTCATCCAAAGGAGTAGGTTATGTTCCCAAAGTGATCTTATATTATCCCTTTTCAACGTGTTTATATGTAATATTTAGACGAGAAATAATTAGTATTAGTAATTCAAATATCATTTAGATTAGACATAATGAAAAATAGTAGCATCGAGGGGTAGCTCAGTTGGTTGGAGTTTCTGAGTCCAAGGCCTTAGTAGTCGAGATTAAATGTTCAATTCTCTCGGTACTTTGGGGTTAGGCTCCTTATCTTGGAGCTGACAGGGTGAGGCCCCTTTTGGATCCCCCCTTGAGAATTATTACCGTGGACGTAGCCATTCCTCTATCTTCTGAGGATGTGAACCAAAATAAGAAAATAATGAAAAATAATAATAAAATGATCATAACAAAAGAAACTAACAACACTTTTTGCAAACAATGCAAAAGATAATTCACTTTGAAAAATAATAGGACTAAAAATTGTGCTTAGCTTGGCAAGATATGAAGAATATGTATAGGTTTCTAATAAAGTTGTAAATTAGATAGAACCTTGCAATGAAATTTTCAAAAACTAATTACCCCACTACATATAGAACAAACATTATACACTTCAAAAAAATCAATAATGGAAACAAACTTAGAATGATAAAGTTATGCATGGTTTAAAATCATCTTCAAAAATCAAAAGCACCACTGTAGATGAGGCCAACCAACTTATGGAATACAACACTGGCTAGGTAGGATGACTATGAAAATGATGACATGGTACTAATTTTGAAGTATTCTATGGAAATCGATTTGGTAGGTTAGATGTGGTAATGTTAACAGTGAAATATGACGATGTGGCATAAGGATGAAGTGGGTATTCCATGTGTCACACATTCGAGTTGGTGCCTACTTGTTAGAATTGATGTGGTGGGCCTAAATGCTGGGAATGATAGGGTGTATAAAAATATTTTGCTACAAGTGGACCACATTGACTAGCAACATTGTATCCAAGGAAGTACCTAAGTGGAAGTGGTGTTACTAAGGGGGTAAACCCTTTATAATACATGCCAATAATGGGTTCTATTAGAAAGGCAGTTGGTATAACAAAGGGCACTAAGATCAAGGTGTCATGAGATATTCCCATGATATGATATAGAACGGGGAGTCATTGGCATTATAGGAAGCCACTAATGACTTGAAGATAGGATGTTGACTGAGGTGGGAAGCATCATCCTTAGTCTAGTCCATTAAAAAGTATGGTAAGAAACACCAACACAAAGTGCAGTGTGCCCACATGGAATTAGAGGGCTAGACCTCATGAGAAAGTGCCATGGATGAAGGCAACAAGTAGGTTGCATCATGTAATGAATGTTGATACCATGACCAATAAAAACCATGAATCAAACAAGACCTTGCATCATGTAATGAAGTTGATACCATGACCAATAAAAACCATGAATCAAGCCAGACCTTGTGAAGACCCAAAATACAAAACATGGATCCAAGAATATGAATACAAATATTTTGCAAACAAGAGAGGACAAAAAGAAAACACTAGAAAACCACTTAAAAAGCCATGTACAAAAAAAGAGAACACATTTAAAGTTATATTAAATCAAATCATTATTAAAAAAAATTGCTCCTTTTAAAAATGGACAACCATGTCCAACTTGAGAGAAATATTCACGCATTGAGAAAACATATGCCTTTTTGACCCCCCCAAAAAAAGAGAAGAAGACAAAGTCAACAAAGGAAAATGTTAGAGAGTTAATGGAATGGTAATATTTACTTGAGTGCACACATATTGGAGCAAATAAGACCAACAATATAAAACCTTCAAGAGAAAAATATTAATAGACAAAGAATAACTTAATAGACAAAGAATAAGAGATATATGAAGCCCTTCAAACATTCAATACTGCTACAAGACGCAATCACACAAACAAATTATTAATCATAAAAAAAAGTGTTTTAATAATATATTTTTTTTTAAAATATACATATTTACCATTGGGATCGACGCACAGCTTTCGGCAGACCAATGCCATAGTCCACTATAAGTATCAGAGCTAAGGTTTTGACACAACAATTTGCAACTGTTTTAGTCCACCATATATTAATTAGAAACATAACATATAATAATCGAATGAAACCCTTGAAAATCCTATATCTAATGGCATTAATCTAGTTAAATTTGAGCACCTTGTCAGAAGATATATGCTTTGCAATATGTGTCACTGTCATGGAAACACCCTAAAATAACTAATTTAAAATAAGTGATATCTTCACTTTCTTAACTTCAATTTGGATTTTTTTTTGAAATCAAGTGTTTTTTGGGAGGAAATTAGATCTACAAGTGTTTTTTCCAAATTATACTTAGAAAGATACATGAATTGGTTATGAGTGTTGCAGTCCTCTTTTCCCCTTTGAAAAAATGCAAAATAGAAAAACAAATTCTCTTCTTTGTACCCAACAAAGAGCTTTGATACCAATCGTATGATCCTTAACCATAAAAATTTAATCACAAAAGGAAGATATTAGAAATACCCAATCCTTTATTAATATCAAAATACCCTTAAGGTAGGGCAATGCCTTACAATGATCCTTTTGTGGAAGGAATTATCCGCTCTTGTTCATTTGCCTGATATGGTAGGGTGACCTCTTAATGAACTAAGCCCCACATACAATATTATTCCACAAATGCTCCATACTTAGGAGGACTCCATCCTTAGTTATAGCTAACAAGAGAACACTAATAATAACAACCTTCTAACTACCTAGTGGACCTTCTTTAATGATGCCACATTACATTTATTCCCTTAACTACCATTGTGGAGATTATTGAATAATAACAAACATAGTGGACCCTATCCACCTTACATTGATTAGCCTCCACTATTATTACTATAATAAGTCGTTCACTACCCATTACACCCCTAGAGAAGATCCCAAGAAATAGGAATAAGCTCATATTTTTTTCCTTGCTCCATATATGCATATTATCAACACACCACACCAAACTTCAACACACAATATGATTTTCATTCCCCTTTCTATTAAACTATTTTAGTATATTAAGATGGATTGCTTCTCCTTTTCATAGTAAATCATGATTCATGGGTAAAATAACCAAGAAGAAACAAATGTGTCTTCATTAAAATATTTGGATCCATTCATGGCATTTGAGAAAGATGTATTCATTCGTCTAAAAAAGAGATGGAGCAACTGACACCATTCACAATCTCCATTTTTATTATTTTTGAATGGTCTAACATTCCCCTCTTTATGTCTTAAAAAAATATCAAGAAGCATGCATCCTCAATAAAGAACAAATCAAGTATCAATCTATTATTAAATATTTTTGCATCAATTTTTTTTTTGTTGGTTAAGTGCCTCGTGACTTGTTGGGTGAACCTTTGGTTTGAGAAACCACGATCCAGGGGCATCTAAGCCGTCAAAATCACCTGGGGATCGCACCCGGCCTGGCTGCACCAACCCTTAGCATGGTTGGATTTAAATGTCGCCTTTCGGGAGCAGTGGGTTTTGATCCTGGGCCACCAATCAAACAAAACCCCTCTTGACCGTTTGCTCTATCGGAATTTGACATTTTTGCATCAATTTTTAAAAATAAAATAAAATTTAGAAATATTTTTATAAGTTAATTTCAATCTTTGTCAACATATGGATTAAATCCATTTCAACAATATATTCATTTAAGAGTTCAATATGTTACTTGCAAGAATTGAAACTAGGTGGGGAGGATAAAATCATTCTTCCCAACCATACAAGCTAAACCTGATTATCTAATTAAATGTTTGTCTACCTTATTTTATGGAGATTATGATGATCCTAAACATAATTAATTTTAATTACACATAAATAAGTAATCATGGAGCTTGGACATTAAATGAATGCTAGTTAAATCCATATGTTGTACTTTATTGCAAATTGTTAATAAGTAATATTATGTAAATTTTCTATTATTGAAGATAAATTTATTATATGGTATTAGCACTCAGAAGTCACCCCCGATTGTGAAAGGATAATCCCAAGGTAACCACAAAGCCAACCTTTAGGAGGAAAGTTGGATTCTTTCCTTATAGAGAGGGATCTCTCAATAGATAAACTCACATGCCAGAAATATTTGAAAAGAAATAGAATTTAATAGTAATAGTGGCTGAAACTGGTGCTCATTGGGCATGGAGTCATATATGAAAAACAAGTAATGGCAGTGCTTTTGCAATGGAATTTTAAACAAAGGCAGGGTAGCTACTCCTTTATGGTCAAACTGCTAATTGTCTGGTGATAAGGAAGAGTGAGAAACAATCCATTAATATGGGCATCTCAGGATGAATCCAAAATTAACTTTAGTGCAAAAAGATTTGTGAATGCTTGAAAGAAAAGGATTAGAGTATATTATTATGAATCTAACCCAATTTACACTCATTCAAGCATGAAAAGATAAAAAATGGAAAGGTAAACATGAAACACATTCACATGAAGGAGAGAAAGTACATACTGTAAAGTAAATAACACAAGAATCTCTGCAAAAACCTGCTTGGCTCTGAAATATTTATTGATCTTTGAAACTCTCTTATAACAATAAGTTTTTGTCATGGGTTCCAACCCTCGATACATTGTAAAATATTGCTTAAATACATAAAAATGCTCCTTGAGCTGATAACTATTTCTATACTAAAAATAGGCAAAAATAGATGCCTTTATTACACTTGTCATGTACCTCCTAACAAACTAACTACTTAGAAATCTATTACATTTTTTCAAAATAAAACTAGTCTTCAAAATTCTTTGAATTTCTTCATTGATGCAGCATGTAATTTGTTCTTCCAAACGTCTCTACTGTCTTCCACTGGTCCACAGTTGACATTTCTAGATTGGACATTTCTTTTTCCGATACTCTTAATTCCACATGATCCACGTATGAAATGGGTGGAAGATGGGTACAAATTGTTATGAAAGTGTTGATTATCTCAAAATCAATTGCTAACTTGTCAACCACAGTCTTTCCTGATAGAGATTGGTTCATATCTTCAAATTTCTTACGATCCAACCTGCATTTGACCAACAAATCCTGATAATCCACCTAAGAAAAGAGTCTACCATCTTCTTCCCAAAAGGAAGGAAATCCTTTTTGAAAAAGTGACACAAATGAACCTTTAAAAATCTTCACTTGATGTTGCATTATGTCAATCTTTGCCTGCACATTGTTTATGTGTTGATGCTTTCCCACTACCTTTCTAGACCAGGCGATCACTGTGATTCTGTCTTTAATTCCCATTGTCCTCAAATCGTCTTTTGAAAAGGAATTTAGAAAATTAATTGTATTCTTAGTTGTGTCCATAGGATTCTTATTTAAAGCTTCCTTTACTGCAGTACAACTCTATCTAGCAGCATTTATAACCATATCTTTGTCCAAAATATAGTTTAAATAAGTCCTGAGCTTAACAACTCCAACAATGATCACATACCAAATGATGTGTCTTACTCCATGCATTGGCAATTTCCCAGACAATTGTTTTACCAATTTATCATTTTTATCTAACAGTTCTTTATATTTATTTTCAAGTGCTTTTCTTTCAATCTTCCTTCTTCAAAACTGCATCAGCTAGATTTTTATTGTGGCTTTTCAGACCAACAATTTCCAAGTCCTTAAAACTTATCTGGGACATAGCATGCACACTAGATTATGCATTTTTTTGTGCAATAGGTTGAATTATATGTACCTCATCTTCTTGACTTTTATGCTCTTTCTCTTTTTTTCTAAAACATATTGTTTTTCTTTTACAACATTAATTTTTTCAACCAAAAGAGATTTCCCTTTTTCCCATTCTTTCTTTTCATTAGCAAGCTTCAATGGTTTTTCTTTGCTATCACTCAACTCATTAGCTAGTAGCTCTTTTTCTTTCTCCAGATTAATCAATTATGAAGCTTGAATTAGTTGTATAGTAGGGATCTTCAATTTCATTTTAAGCAACTAAATTGTGTTTTCCTTCTTTGCAAGGATATTTTGTGTAACTTCTCCTTTATTGGATTCATTATCAATGGCTAGGAAATATCCTTGAAGTTTCTTGATCTGCTACTGGTGAACATTATTCTCCACTTTTTCCTGCCTCAACTGATTTTCTATCTTGGATTTTGTGGATTGTAATTTGGATACCTTCAAGGTGGATTTCATAAAATCACTATAAATTAACTCCTCAGTTTGCTTTTGCAAATGGATCATGTCGGGCACTGAGATGTCTTGTAGGTTCAGCCTCATTTCTGTTGTCCTGTTCTTAGTGGAAACTACTAAGTTCAAAGTATTCTTAGCATGATCTGTGATAGTTACCAAATATACCTCTTTGTTGGATATCTTCCTGACATTTGCATATAATTTTGAAGATTCATTTAAATATGTTTCTCTATCATCCTTGTATTTGTCATATAAATCAGCTCTAGATTTAAATTTATCAGCTGATGTTTCAGGAACCTCTGAAAAGTCATATTGTTGCACTTAAAAAGATGGTCCCTTGATCTTTATCTAATTTTTCTTACTTCCAGCTTTAACAACTTCAACCAACTCTCCCTCAGTTTCAATCTTCTGTTTTTTGGTTGTTTCTGAACTTCCTTCTTCTTCTGTTTCCATTGCATCTGAAAAAGTCCTTTTACCTGTCACCTTTGAATGGCTGGAAATGGGAGTGACTACTTTTGTTTCTCTTACCACAACCAATGGATTTTTCTATGAAGTTTCCGCATTCTTCATTGGTGATGGATAATCTAGCCAATTAACTCTTTCAGTCAATCCTTCTACTACTTGGTGCTCAAAAACCTTGTTCTTATCCATTTTCCTTCTCTGTGAAATAATATGATGGGGGTCATCATTCATTGCAAAAGCTGTCTTAAAACCCATTTCGTGTAGCAAAATTTCCACTATAGTAAGTGCAACTTTATTCTTTATAATTAAAGGTCCAATTACCTAAGGAAATTTGATTTCTGAAGTTTTCTTAAAACTAATGAAATGCTCATTTTCAACAATCAATTTATGTCTTAAAAGATCCAAAGCAAACACTCTAGGAGTGAGGAAAGATGGTAAAATATAAGGTTCATGAGTGAATCCATAAACCCTTATGATAGTATGTTCTTCTAATAGGAACCAATCTCCTATCCTCCTATCTGGAGAAAATTGCAAAGCTTCTTGTATATGTGGTAGCACTCTAGGAAATTTGTTTTGGAAGAAAACTTTGTAGACCTCTGCCATCAACAAGGTTCATATACTTGAAGAAATCACTACGAATTTCTGCTGTAAGCACCATTTTTGGGAGTTGCAGATTTTCTTCATTGAAAAATAAAAACATTTCGACCAAATATGATTGGAATCTTAAGTGTCTGGTACTGTGAAAATTCACTAGCTGAGAGTGAATGCTTTCAGCTAGGAATTCATCAAATTTAAGGCATGGAAGCTGGGAAGACTAAGACTCAAATTGACTCAGCTTGATTCTGAACAAAAGACTCATTAAAAACTCAGGAACATACGCGTTTGTGTCTAAACCTAAAAATTGACTCAACATTGAAACAATCAGCTTTGTTTCTTCATTGAAAAGGTTGACATCTAGGGGAAAATGTTGGTTGTTAAGGGATATATTAGACTTGAAACACTTGGAGAAAAAGATTTTTTTTTTCTCAATAGTTTCCTATATAAAGGATTGAATTAGGTCTTCTTCACTAAAATATTCTTGGTTTTGGGTGAAAGTAGGAGGGACGACAAGAGAGTCTTGAACAACAAGTGCATTAACATGACATAAAATCTTGGTTTTGGTTGAATCCATTATTACCCTATCAGACGAGGAATAATTTGACGTGCACCAGTCAATGAAATCTGGAAAGTTAAGGGTTTGGTCTGGACATAAAAATACAAATGAGACTGAAAAATGTTGTGTAAATTAGTACCCTGGTCTTTAAAAACATCCATCTTTGTTTTTAACTAGTGAATAAGGATGGAAGATAGAATGGTATCAAAAATCTTGCCATATCTATCCTCAAATAATTCATCTATCTTCTGAAACTCTAGGGCCTGGGCCTCTACTTATCCTCCACTATCCATGTTTAAATATTAGTAAGCAGATAAAAATGTATCCTACCTAGAAAACTGACGGTTGGAAGGTTATTTTTCTGATATGGCTAAGTCCACATAGAAAAAATGCTTCCTTCTCCCAATGCATAAATGACAAAAAATCCTCGGACACGTTTCTTCTGCCTTTACAATATTCTTCATAGTGGTTTTGGATCTAAGGAAGTGGTTTTATTTTCCACTAGTAGAATTCTCTATTAATTTCCATGCACACATCAAAGGCGGATCCTTCTCTATTCGTATATTCAATCTACCTTTCTTCTAAACCGTCGATCTTGATCACCCATTAACCTCATCCTTCCCTTAATTCGCTACATAAAGTATGTTATATCCTCACACTTTCATCTAGCAGACCTCCTACTCATCGTAGATCTACTAGATCTTCACTTCCCACCGTTGATCTCCTTCACCATTTAATCCTCATCTTATTTTCTGCTGCCCATATGATTCACAAAATAGTGTGAAACTTATATCAGCGGATCACCTTATAACCGTTGATATCAAAATCTTATAAATTGGCCATTGATCAATGATTCCCTTTAATAATTCCGCCAATCACCAACTGATCATCTAGCGCACACGTTCTCCTATTGGACCCCATCTCTATCGTTGATCTTCTCGTTCATCAATCTCCACTGTCAATCAATGGCAAGCTTTAAAAATTCTGCTCACTGCTGATCTATCATTCCTTGGGCATCTTCCCACATCAAAGTTTATTTTCACCATAGATCCTTTCTCCATTAATCCTCCGCCGTAGATTTAGGTGGGCCATAAACCTTTTCGTTGATCTCATAAATTTGTTTTTCTTAACAACTTTCATCGGCGGATCCATCACCCACTGTAGATATTCTTGCCTACATATCTAAACCATTCAATCCTTCAACATATACCATAGGCACAATTTTTCCAATTTTATCTCCTTATCAACCTTAACCTATGGTTTTATGAAAATATTAAAGACGTTGGTCTCTAATATAGTATTTTTCAAACGCCTTTAGGTCACATTTATCCAAATTGTTCATATCATACACCTATTTATCCTCAAGCTTGCTCATCCCACTGATAACCAAAACAATGCTAACAACTCGCTCCAACTGGGGATGCTATCCTTCCTGCGAGGTAGCAAAGAACCTGTAGACCAGTGCAAATTTATTTTCTGTACAAAACCTCTTCAAAAACTTAACAATTCAATTTTTCTTTTTCTTATAAATAAATAAAATAAAATGACAAATCTTAAAGATATTAGGGCCTTCTCTTCGAGCTTCAAGTCCTTCATTTTTCCATATGTACTGATCTTTAAATTAAATAAATATATACAAATAATATACAAAATTAGCTTCCACCTCAGGACAAATAACGTTTTCAGAAATATTCCATTAACATGCCCCCCTTTAAGCTAAACCCCATTTTGATGTTGCGAAATAAAATAATTGTCTCCCCTAAACGCAACAATGATGTATGGCCCCTTCCACAAATGATCAAACTTTCCATGTTTATGTTCCTTCCTTGCATCCCATTTTAAAACTAGACCATCAACCTAAAACTGTTCTTCTACAACCCTCCTGTCAAAGGTCTTCTTCATTTTCTCTTGATGGACCTATACTTTATCATAATCTTTTTCCCTTACCTCATTCAATTCAATAATCTGATTTATCCTCCTTTGCATATGATTTGGATCCTTCTCCTGTTCCTGTAGCAAATTCATCATAGGAAGACCCAAAGACATTGGAAATACCACTTCAGCTCCATATACCAATTGGAAAGGTGACATACCAATAGCTCTTTTATTACTTATTTTGTCTTCCCACAAAGGATACGTCAATTTTGTGTGTCAGGCTCTCTTGTTCTCCTCCAATAACTTATTGATTATCCTTACTAAACTTTTATTAGAAGATTCTGCAAGCCCATTCCCTTGAGGATAATATGCAATAGAATGATTCAAACTGATATGATAATTATGACAAAAGCTGACCATTTTTTTAGACTTGAAATCTAGTGCGTTATCAGTCACAAGTCTCCTGGGACATCCAAACCTTGATAGAATATTATTTTCTAGAAAATCCATGATAACAACATCAATAACCCTCCTAGTAGATATGGCTTCAATCCACTTGGTAAATTAATTAGTTGTAGTCAGGATCTACCTATGTTGGCCAAAAGAATTTGGGTTAATTTCTAAAATGAAATCTAGTCGCCACTACTGAAAAGGTGCTTATACTGAAATGCGATTAAGTGGTAATGGCATTAAATCCCTCTTCCCATCAAATATTTGACACCAATGGAAGGTTGCGATCTCTTTATAAACATCAGAAAACATGGTAGGCCAATAGAAACTAACCCTAAATATTTTTTTTGCATTCACTTTCCAAGAGTGATTCCCTCCACAGACTCCCTAGTGATACTTCTTCATAGTCTGGTTGGCTTCATTTTCCAGTAAACAATTCAGTAGGATACCCCTTGGGTATTTCCATTATAAATATTGGTTCATGACACACAATTTTGTTGGATTTAGTTTCAATGATCTAGCTCTAGTTTTACTTAATCCTGGAGGTGCTTGTAAGTTCTGCAAAACATACACAATATCACTATACCAAGGAGATAATGTGAAATCTGTGATCACCTGCAATCCTGAATCCAGCTGATTTGAATGATTAGATAATAATTTCAATTGCAAGGATTCACAATTTGAATCAGTCATCAAATTTGCTAGTCCCTGTCCTTTCACCAAATTTGTAGGCCTAATCTCTAAATCATACTCCAGCAAGACTACTATCCATTTTGCTCGTTTTTCCTTTGGACCAGGATGGGTAAGAATGTTTTTCACCACATTTCTAGGAACAAAAGAAATAATGTGATAATGCAAAATATAAACCCTAAAATCCTTTAAAGACTTGGCCAATGCATAGGCCTTCTTTTCATGATGTCATATTTTAATTCTCCATCTCTCAATATCTTGCTAAAAAAAGCAATGGGCTGCTCTGCATTTTGTTTATTCTTCTGCAACAATACTCCAGCTATTGTATGTTTAGAAGCAAAAGATTAAACCCTAAAGTATTTCGAAAAATATGGGCTAAATAGAACAAGGGCTTCTGTTATTTCTTTCTTTATGTCATTAAAATATTTCCTAGATTCTATGGTCCACTTGATCTCACAATCGTTTCTCAACATATTTGTAACATTCCTTAAAATTTCTGCAAAACTCGGAATAAGCCTCCTCAAAAAATTCACTTGACTAATGAATTAGTGAATCTCCCTCTTATTCCTTTGTATTTCTACCTTCAAAATATCTTTCACTCTATCTGGATCAATTCTGATCCCATCTTTTGAAATAATATGACCCAACAGTTTCCCCTCTTTCATAGCAAAAATATATTTTCTAGGATTGAGGTAAATACCATACCTCCTGCATTTCAAGAATACCTTTTCCATATGCTTTATGTTATCCTTGTCAGGTTTTGAGTAGACTGTAATATCATCCATATATATCACAAAAAACTTATATTTTTCTTTAGCAAAAGCTATATCAATTTTCCAATGGAATGTTTCCCTTGTTTGTCTAACCACAACCTATCAATTTACCAATACTTTTCCCTTTTTGAACCTAGCCACTATTTTATTGCATAATCAGTTGCCACAATGACTTTAGGGTGATTGAGATATCAGAGAGAGCCCTATTTGGGTGGAAAGATGCTACCTTTCAACCTTAAAGCCGTTTGTATGTTTCTTGGGATTTCTTTGATACAACCCAGAGAAAATTCTGAGTGCTAACATATGGGTTAAATAATCTTATGATTTTTTTATAATTCAATTTTGATTATTGGAAAGTATTATAAATGCATGGTTGTTATGATGTTGTCTTATAAGTTAGGAAATGATTAGACATATAGATGTTATAAATAAATATGATTTATATTGATTTTGGGGTAGAAGTATTAAAATGCATTCTATACTATGTAAAAATGATCTTAGAGTAAATATATAATGGTTGTGGAGTATAATATATTATGATGGATTTGGGAAGTGCAAAAAGGTTATGAGTAAAAAAAAACGAGGGGAAATATTAAGTGAGGTCCATGGTAATGGGATTTATGAGTGGAGAAAAAGGGAAAGACTAAGTGTAGTCCATGGGAATGAAACTTTAAAGATTAAGTGAGGCCCATGGGAATGAGATTTATGAGTGAAGAAAGGAGGAAAGACTAAGTGTAGTCCATGGGAATGAAACTTTTGTTTCAAAGTGAATTTCCATTATTTCCATTTTATGTCATAAATTGTCACGTCCCCATCTCAATGAGACTACTAGTTAGCAATGTTTCACCCACCTACTAGTTCTCTTTGTTGGGGAGGAGGCATTAAATCTTGCAATAAGGGAGTTATGGGACCCAAGATAACCATAGTTTGTCATTTACACATTAAATTGGGTCCTACAAATAATAAATATAGAGGAAATAAAGTGTCATTTCTTCATGAGGACATTTGGAGGTTCATGGAGACCTTGGGTGACTAGATTCCTCCCTACATATGTCATGAATTAATACCAAATTTGAAATTATGAGTAATGGACCATTATTAACAGGTGAAGTGGTTTCAAGTAACATATCATGAGCCCAAGGATTCAAATAGGTGAAGAGGATTAACTCCCCGCGGAAGAGGAAGAGGCTAGGAAGAAACTAGGTGCCACTTGAAGAGAGATTCCATGTGTTTTATGACAACAATGATGGAAGATTCTTTGACAATTTAGAATTGATTGCAGACCTATGACAATATGACATCTCAGGGATAAAAATAGGCTCCAATAGGGCGCACTTGGGTTTTGGTGGAAACAATTCAAATTTGGAGGAATATGAAGGGTTGAGGAGAAGGACAAGTGTCATAGAGGTTACTAAACATCAAGGATGAGTTGGAGGAAGCCTATGGGAGTGAATTCAACCTTGGAGGACCTTATTAGGGTTATAAAAATATGTCATGAGTAATTATAATGGGTTTTTATCATTTGAGAATTTTCCTTTGGCATTTTGGAAAGCACTAGCTTGTCCATTGCACGGTGAGTGCTCACTTGCCCTGCAAGTGAGCCAATTTAGAGAGAGTTAGATTCTCATCCAAGTTGGATTTTGGAGAGGCCACCCTGAACTCTCATTTCGAGCTTAATGGAGTGTTGTTATTGCAGATAGGAGGATTCTATTGTCGTGAACCATGTTTCCTCCCATTATCTCAATCCCTACTTCAATATTATTTCCATATTTCTCTATGATGGCACACTTATGTGAATGGTGGTTGCGTCTTGTTGAGTCCAGTTGAGTCCATTTCACGATGAGTGCTCACTTGCCCTGCAAGTGAGCCAATTTAGAGAGGGTTAGATTCTCATCCAAGTTGGATTTTGGAGAGGCCACCCTGAACTCTCATTTCGAGCGTAATGGAGTGTTGTTATTGCAGATAGGAGGATTCTACTGTCGTGAACCATGTTTCCTCCCATTATCTCAATCCCTACTTCAATATTTCCATATTTCTCTATGATGGCACACTTATGTGAATGGTGGTTGCGTCTTGTTGATTCCAGTTGAGTCCAGTTGATTGCTTTGTTTCTTATCACCTTGCCATTTTCATTGAACTTGTTTTTGAAGACCCACTTGGTTCCTACAATATTTTTATTTGGAGGTCTTGGAACTAGTTCCCAAGTTTGGTTCTTCTCAATTTGATCCAACTCTTCATTCATGGATTTGATCCAATAATCATCTTTGCTGGCTTCTGCAAAGTTGTTAGGTTCCACCACTGAAAGTAAGGCTTGTTCATTAAATAGTAGTTTTCTTCTTGTACAAACTTGAGCATCTTTGTCACCTATGATTTGTGTCTTAGGATGATCCTTTTGTAATCTTCTAGATGGATATTTTGTATAAGATCTTGAAGAGTCTTCATATTCACTTTATTGTGAATCTTCTTTCTCTACTTTTTCTTATTCCTTTTCTTCTTCCTCATAAAATCCTCCATTATTTTGCAAGTCTTCATCTTCATCTTGGATTTTTATTCTTCTTGGTATTATGTCATCCACTCTTACCTCTGCACTTTCTATGATTTTGTGTAGCCTTTCATTGTAACATATAATCCTTAAAATATTCCTTCATCAGTTCTAGAATCAAACTTACCAAGATCATCTTCATTTCTTTTTACGTAGCATTTGCTACCAAACACTCTGAAATATTTGACCGAGGCAGGTCTTCCATAATATAGTTGGTAAGGGGTTTTGTCATTATTAATTCTAAGTTGTCCTCTGTTTAGTATATAAACATCTGTATATAGTGCTTCTGTTGGTACCAAAAACTTTCCTATCAAAACTTTTAGATAATGGCAGATGTATTCCAATTCTCGCTGGCAGAATATTCACAAATATTTCTGCCAAGATGTTTCCTCTTGAATCTACACTTTTTTTACCTTCCTCCGTCAAATTTCCCTCATCTCCCAGAAAATTTGTCAAGTTCCTTGCTATCAACACTGGATCTCGTAAGTCTTTGCTGCCAACAAGATCTCGTGAGTCTTTGCTGCCAACTAAAGCTTGTTTTACTCATAGTTTATTTCAAGCATCTCAATCACGTGTTTTTCTTCCTTTTATAAAAAATGGTGGATAGAATAATGGTTTTGTAACATTTGTTACATACTAGGTTTCACTTCAAATCCTCTTTGAAAAATAGCCACCATTCCTCCCGGGAAAATCACACAAAGCTCCAAGGAGAGTCCACGGTCTACCCATTGATGAGAGGCAAGAGTGATATGAAATAAAAAGCAATTAATTTCTCTTTTGTTAGTACATGTGGGATACAAAGGAAAAGCTCACTTTTATGTGCCCGAAAGTCAAAGCATTGTGGGAAGATGAAGTTCTAATTTCAAGTCATAAGCCAAGCTCTGGTCATCACCAAATGTCAAGGTTTTCTCAGGAGAGCACCAATAAAGACACGAGCCCACCAAATGTCATATCATATACAAAATATTGAACAGGATGGTGAATCGCAGTAATCATGAACCAAGAAAGGAAAGCTTAGGATTCTTTTGTATGATAGGACCCATGGTCCAAACTATGGAGTAAGTAGCTCTGGTATTGATCATAACAGTTTTGAGGTGTAGATTGTTGCGTTGGAATGTTAGTTCATCACCGCCATTGGATATTCTCATTTCATTTTATCTCCAAACTGGAAAACATAGTTTTATGGTTTATATAGTTTTCTTTTATGGTTAATGCTTTCATCCTTCTTTGGATTGAACAAGATACAGAAAATCATTGTATAGTGGGTGTGTTGGAGACAAACATGCTCCTCAAGTATTTAGTCAATTCCAAATAATAATAGCTTGCATCAAATCTATATTTTCAGCAGAGAATAAAGTACTTTATATTGTACTCAAACATAGCATTTTTGAAGTTTTAGAGGGGTAAATGTGAGGCTAAAGTAGGAAGAATGATAAATTTTTGCGGCAGAATTCCTTCTATTATTTCCAAAGTATTGTAGGGTTGCAAGTTATGTTAAAAAATGTTGTATACTATCTCCGAGGGTTCTATGCATACTCATTGGTCATAAGCAATTGTCTATCATTCTTCTTCAAGTTTTAGATGCAGGAATTGAGCATGTTCTCTTGGGCTCATGATGTAAACAACATATATGTAGCAGCAGATTGAATAGAGACAACTTATGATGGTGAAATTAGCAAAAGGTAGTAGAGTACTCCAAATTCGAAGGTCAAACATTAGCAGTGAAAGGATGAGGTGGTGATCAGATAAACAATTGGCAACCATATCCCATATTTTATGCAAAGAGATCAATGCTTGAAGACATGTGGCAGATCTCATGTCATCAAAATCAACTCAAAGATTTCAAGCAAAAACCAGCATCCGAGGAGATTTCTCCAGTAGTTTATCTCTTCGATCAACATCATTTCAAGATTTAAAGGAAAACGATTTGGCAAATCAGCTCCAAATCCTAGATTTATATCAAAGGCATAGGAAAGAGTTCAATTTCAAAGGTATCATTTTCAGGTATAAGATTTCGAGCAGATCCAAATTCAATCCTGCGTCAACAAAACTCTAGTAGAACAAGCATTTGATTCTTTGGCATTAATTTCTGGTAACTGATATTTGATGTAATTTTTTATAAATGAGATTCATTTTCTCATTGGGGAAGGGGTTTCCAACCTTAGAGGCTATGTGTGTGATTGTAAGGGTTAATTTGTCAGTTTGAGTTTCTTTTATAGCCTGTTAGTATATTTTGGAAGTGTATGAAGGATGAGAAATCCTTTATGAGCCAATTTTTTACTTCTATTCATGCAAATGTTTTTCATGTCTGTGATAACTCTTATGAAATATAGTGTTTCTATCCTAGTTTCTTATTATAGATACAAATATTTGTATTTCTTTTTGCAGAATGTTTTTCTGTTTGAAGAATATTTATCAGTTTATATAATCAATTGTTTGTGGTTATATGAATTATTCTTAAACGGGTTCATACATTGCTACTGTCTGTAGACACATGTTTTCATATCATCCTTGTTTACCTTTTCTTTCATATGCTTATAGGTCTATGTTTTAGGCTTAATCATTCATCGACCCCTTCAATTTCCTCTTTTGTTATTAAAAACCAAATCCATTCAGATTTTATCCAAGACTTAGAGTTTGAGACGTGTTAATCTTGGATCTCTTGCAGTCGAGGGTTAACTTTAGCACTAACATCGTCCCTCCAATACATATCAGGAAGTTTTGCTTCATTTAACGTAGTCCTGGCAGCTTCTTGGAACGTTCTGTTTTTTCTCTCCACAATGCCATTTTGTTGAGGAGTCTTTGGGGCTGGAAACCGTCTTTTAATTCCATGGGTTTCACAAAATTAATTGAATTCATTTGAAGTGAATTCACCTCCATTATCTGACCTTAGACATTTGATATTCAAATTTATTTCATTCTCAACCTTTTCTTTAAAAATTTTAAACTTCTTAAAATATTCTCATTTTTCTTTGAGAAATGTAACCCAAGTCATCCTTGTATAATCATCTATGAACAACATGAGATAGTACTCTCCTTGCAAGCTTTTAGTTCTTGTTGGTACACAGAGATCAGTGCGAACTATTTCCAATGGATGTGAGGTTGTATGTTCTTTTGCTTTGAAGTTGGCTCTAGTTTGCTTCCCATGTTGACAATGTTTACAAACTGAATTTAGAGGCTTCACAATCTTTGGAAAATCCTTTACAACTTCCTTCTTACTTACTTTCATAATATTGTCAAAGTTTAAGTGCCCCATTCTTCTATGCCACAACCAAATTTCATCAATCATACTCATGTAGCATTGTTCTTCATTTTCTAGAATGTATACATTACTTGAATTCCTTACAGAAGTTTCAACAAGTCTTCTTGAATCCTTTTTTTTTCTGATTTCACATTCCTCAGAGTCAAAAGTGCATATGTGCCCTTGATCACATGTTTGACTCACACTGAGGAGATTAGGCTTTAGGTCTTCCACTAGCAACACATTTTCAGCTTTGATCTTGTTGTTGATAGCAGTTGTACCTTTGCCAATTATTTTGGAAGACATATTATCTCCAAAAGAGACTTTTCCCTTATTATATTTTCTTAGGATTATGAATTTGTTTGGGTCTCCTGTCATATGCTTTGAACACCCACTGTCAATGCCATAGATTCTGTTTTCTTGTTGCACATAGAGAAATCATGGATTTCTCCTCTTCTTTCTTTTTCTTCCAGCCGTTTCTCTGTTTTTGAGACTCTTTTGCAACAACCTTTTCTGTGGGAGTCATTAGATTACAATCTCTTTCTATATGTATATGGTTATTGCATTTGTAACACTCTCTGTCATATCTTTGAAGGGGTGCAACAAAATTATGGTTTCTTACTTTTGATTTGTTACTAGATGCATTCTTTTGTGGTCGCTAAACTTTCCATATGCTCTGCAATTTAGGGATTTATGACCAAAATTATTACAAGATTAGCAATGACCAAAAAACATCTGTTGATATCTACTTGTCATTGCTCTTGTAGGCACCACATTAGTTCTATATTTGTCATGAGAGGATAGAGCAGATTTCTTGATTTCTTCCTTTTGAATTGGACTCTTCAGTGCAGGGGCATAGCTTCTTTTATTTCTACCTTGGTTTGTGAGGGAGAAACATTATGGATTATTTTCTTTGTCATATCCTAATCTATATTTATCTCTCGATGGTCTTTGGCTACTCAAGATGTCATCTAGAGTATTTGAACTGTTTTCAAATTTTAACTTAATAGATTCTTCATCAAACTTGTTTCTAAGGTGCATAATCTCTTCTTCAATACTTTCAGATTCTTGTATTCTTCAATCTTCTTGGGCTCTTGAAGCTAGGTCTTCAAGTCAATAATGATTTGGTTTGATTGTTTGTTTTTCTTTCTTCATTTTTCAAGTTCTTCAAGAGTACAAATGAGTTCAGATTTTAGGTCTACGTCTCCTTCCTCGTCTGATTCACCATCTTGATCTTCAGTTTCTATTCCCATGAATATAATTTATGTTTCCTCATCTCCACTTGTGTCTTCATCTTCACTATCTTCCATGGTGTAAATAATCTTCTTCTTCTCATTAAACTTCTTATTGTTTTGGGTTTTTCCCTCTTTGAACTTCTTTGAGGCTTCTCTTTCATCACTATTATCTTGTTTAGGATAGGGACATTTTGAAGCAAAGCATCCAATTCTTCCACAATTAAAACACTTTAGAGGTAGGTTTCCTTTGTACTTTCCAATACCTCTCTCAAGTTTATTGACGAATTACAACGCTTCTTCATCATCTGGATTCTCTGAGTGATTCTTAGATGGGGTTTCAGACTTCTTTGGTTCTTTTGAGACCTTAAATGCTGCTTCTTTTCTTGAAGGTTCATTTTGTCTTGTTCTCATCTCATATGTAGTGAAGATCCCATGTATTTCATCTATTGTCATGAGGTCAAGATCAACTCGTTATTCTAGAGTAGATACTTTTGAGTCATACTTAATGGGCAGGTTTCTTAGTACTTTGTCAACAACTTATCTCTCCTTTATTACTCCTCCAAGGCCTCTAATAGCATCAACAATTTCATCTACTCTTAAAATATATTGTGCAATATTTTCTTCCTCTTTCATTTTTAGACTTTCAAACTATCATTTGTATGTCTCAAGTTTGGATTCTTTGACTTTGGATACTCCTTCATAGACAAATTTTAATTTTTCCCAGGCATATTTGGATGTCTTACATTGCATGAGTTTCACAAACATTGAAATTGTTAACCCACTCAAGATTTCATTTGGGTTTTTTGCATTGGCCTCATATTGGTCTAGTTCATCTCTGTCTATGGGTAGGTTGTTTGGTATTTTGTACTCTCTTTCAATAGGTATCTAGACTTTGTATCCAAGAGACATTAGATGGCACTTCATTCATACACTCCAGTATGCATAATTATCTCTTGTAAATAATGGAGTGGTTTTTAATGGGATGTTCCTTCCAGTGATTAAACTTTAGTGAAGGATCCTACTTTGATACCAATTGTTGGATTATCCAACAATACTGAGAGGGGGGGAGTGGGGGGGTGTTGAATCGCCATTTCCTTATTTTTCCTTTTATTAAAACAATTAGTAAAATATACACAAAGAATCAAATGATTTAGGACACATAATTTTATCGTGGAAACCTCAAGGATAAAACGACAAACTCAAACTCATTAATAAGATGAATTTTACAAAATTGTTTATCTACTGCAACAACTCTATTGATTTTTTAGACTTCCATATATTCTTATGTATACAGCTCTATTACTGGTTTTTCTTCCTTGGTCTCTATATTGCTACTACATCGATTTGGACTGTAGAGACATCTTTTCTAAACTTGAAATCTTGCTTATAAATACCTTTAAGAACAATCATTTTTCTTTACAATCGCATCTCTTCATAGCTGCGCCCTTTCAATCTGGAGTTATGTCTGTTCATCAAACATGATCACCTCATAAAACATGCCTCTTCATCAAACACATTTCTTTACTTCTCTGTTTAATTATTTTTAACTCTGTTTAAATTTCTCACTCATGAGCTTCCACAACTGGCTTTCCGCAATGACCTTTCCACAACAGAAATGCTTTTGCAATTGCCTTTCTGCAACAACCTTGCCGCAACATAAATCCTTCCGCAATTGCCTTTCCACAAAGTGGTGTCCACAATTCTCCTTTCCGCAATTGCAGATTGCATATTGCGGGTATGCATTTTGCAAAGTTGAAATAACAACCTCCGCAATTAGGCAACTGCAACGTTCTTTCCACAGTCAGATTGCGAAGTGCAGATTGTGGATGTGCCTTCCAGCTTTCCACAAATGGGATTCCACAATTCTTGTGAACCGTCAATTGCTTGTGGAATCCTCCTCATTCATTGATCAAATTCACTTTGGAGATCTAGAATGTTATCTTCCACACACATTTACTTTGTAGATCCTTTCCTCGTCGTCGATCTATCTTCTCTTAGAACATAGTCCTTCGATTGTCTGATCCAAATTTAATTTTTTAATTCCTCCGGAATTTAACAAGCTCGTATATTCTTGTATCAGTTTCAATCTCGACCATCGATATCTGCCTTGCCTCATCCTCAACCATTCATCCCTGTAAGACTTAAAGCACTATTTAGTGTTTGGCTCTCCATCGATCCTTACTGTGATCGATGGTCGATCAATAACCCTATACCATGCTTATTTCAGAACTCAATTAATTGCTTAGAGAATTGATCAATCCTCCTCATTGATTTGCATATGGAAACATACTCATGAAATTTTGTGCTGACCCTAGGTTGGATTCTTACTTTCATCAAACTTGGAAGGTGAAGTATCCAGAGCATGGGGGACAACATGTTGATTTTATCTATGCCAACTTCATCCTACATGCCATGTCATCATGTCCTAGGTTATTACTTTGTCATTAGTGAACTTATTTGACATCAATGATAACCATACTCAACATTCCATATGCTCTGTTATGAACCATTATATATATAATTTATGAGTCAAAGTTAAGCTCTTACATGTCATCTCCCTTAAGAAAATATCACTGAATCTATGCATCCGAATATGAAGCTTTTCATCTCTGTTAAAAAAATCATAAACACATAAAATTATATTAAATGAAGTCTAATATAATACCCCATACTCTGTTTGGAAATTTGAGAGGGTCACATAGGATTTGGAGAGACATTTATGCTCACACCCTAGGGGGAATTGCACCATCAATTACTAGTAATTTTACCATTTTTTCCAATGTCCCCAAATCGAGTTGTAGATGTCTATAAGCTGTTATAAAGTGACCATAGACTCAATTGAGTGTTCCAAAGACTCACCATATGAATCCATATCAAATTCGACACCCTCTTGTGCCATTCGAATCCCCTAGAGTCAAGACTAGTCAAGACAAAATTTCCCCAAATTCTGCCTTTGTTTGGAATTTTCGAATTGGTTCATTACAGTGGTATCATAGCATGGTATTAGAACCTATTGGAGTTATTTATTCATTTTTCCTAATGATGACATCCCTCCATTAGACACTGATACTGAAGACATTAACATTGGAAGAGAAGGAAGTGGGAAAGTTAGTTTTTTTTACAAGGAGATTAAGGAAAAATAAGGATTGGGAGATATGGATGATAAGGGGGATAATGAGGACCTTAAGAAATTCATTAAAGCATATCTTGAAGGTATGGCCAAACATATAATGCAAGGGTTCAAATTTTTTGCTAGCCAACTTGGGGGAAGTCAACACCTGGGAGTAGTAATAGTTCACCTCATGATGAGAATAAGACCAATGGGAAAGCCATTTTTTCAAAGACTGGACCTCATAACCTACCCCATGAATTCAAGAATTAGACAAGACCTACAATACCTAATTTTTTAGAGTCCAAATAATTCCCTTACACTACTTATGATGTGAGGGAAGCAACAAATGATTGACAACAACTCTGAGTGATGAATGTAGGAAATCCCTACCTTTCGATCAATTCATTAGGGCCTCTTTTCAGTTTAATCAATGAGGAAGTGGGAATATGGAACCTCCTCTTAATCAGGAATTAAATTATACCATGGTTAAAGTAACTATTCCTTCCTTTGATGGTTCTTCCCAAATGTCTGCTAGTGCTTCGTTGCAAAAATTAAGTGTGTATTTTCAGTTAAATCCTATGGTTGAAGAAGATGCATTGAAAATGACCATTTTGCATCTTGAAGGGGAATATAGTGATTGGTGGTTCCATGGTATTAGAAACTTGGGACATGATTATATTTTATCTTATGAGGGTTTATCCAATGCATTAATGGAGATACTTGAGAAGAAAGACCTCGAATTGCCCTTCAAATAACTAGCGCAATTGAAGCAAGTTGGAACTGTTGAAGCATATATGTTAGAATTTGAAACGTTTTCAGTAATGGTTTCTGATGTATCTATGGCTAGGTTGGTTTTACTATTTACTTAAGGATTTTCAGAACCTTTGAGAGGGATCGTGAAATCCCACAAGCCATCTACATTTAAGGATGCCATGAATTTGACAAGAGATTTGCATAATGTGTTGCCAAGAACCAAATACTTCCCCAAGCCTAATTTCCCTTCCAAATTCAAGGAATGTAAGAAACCATGGAAAAATTACTCCTTTGCCAAAGAAAATAAAGGAGAACTAATCAAAGAATAACTTAGAAGAAAGAAGCTATGTTTCACATGCCAACAACCTTGGGTTTTGGGACATAAGTGTGCAAAGGGGAAGGCATACTGCATTGAAGTTTTCTCTGAAGATGATGAAGAGGGGGAGGAGGAGGAAGCACAACTTGCAACCCAAGAAGAGGGTTATGAAACAACATTAGAATATCAACCCACTCCTGAAACAGGAAAAAGTGCAGTACTCTCAGGTGTACCTAGATTCCACACCTTGAGGCTCAAGGGTAACATACAAGGACAAAAGGTCACGGTTCTAGTGGATGGAGGAGCCAGTCATAACTTCATATATGAAACCTTGGAAGAGAGGAGAAATTTACAAGCTGAAACTTTTGATGGTTTCACAATCATCATTCCAAGTAACAATTCTATGGACTGCACTAAATGGAATCCAAAGCTTCATAGGAAATCATACTATGACTAACAATTTTTATGTAGTGAATGTGGCTGATACAAATGTGGTTTTGGGAGTACAATGGTTGTATTATTTAGGGGATCATACAGTGACTATCAAGTCCCTGAAATGAGGTTGAAAAATTCGGAAGGGAAACCCATCTTGTTGAGGGGAATGCACACTTACCCAAATCAAGTGGTGTCCTCTCATAGTATGAGGTCTATCTTGAGAGATGGAGGCATAGAATGGGATGCTGAATGTTTAATTACATCTTATAAACCTCACTTGAAGGTTTCCAATCATCCTAAGGATATAGAGTAGTTATTGAGTAAGTAGGAGAGGTTTTTTGGAGACCTTCCCCTAGGAATACCACCAGACAGAGAGGTGGAGCATATCATTGAGTTAGAGATAGGAACCCAGCCTATCAAAATGAAACCCTATAGACACCCCAAAATGATTTGAGATGATACTGAGGAGGCCATTAAATAACTTTTGGAATTGGGTCTCATAAGGCCTAGTTCCAACCCATATGCTTATTCAGTTGTTATGGTAAAGAAAAAGGATGGAGCTTTGAGGATGTGCATTGATTTTAGAGATTTGAATAAGAAGACAATGAAGAATAGATATCCCATCCCAAGGATTGATGAGCTCGTGGATGAGACCCATGGGGCCAAGTTATTCTCAAAGATTGAGCTTAGATTTGGTTATCATCAAATTCGAACGAGGGAAGAAGACACACCAAAGACTTCTTTCAGATGCAACTATAGTCACTTTGAGATTGTTGCCATGCCCTTTGGTTTTAAAAATGCTCTTGCCACATTCCAATCATGCATGAAAAATATCTTCCACAAGCAACTTCGTAAGTTTTTACTAGTTTGATTTGATGGAATTCTTATTTACAACAAAACATGGAAGGAACATTTGCATCATCTAGAAGAGGTATTAAAAATTCTGCATGATCAATCTTTGTTTCCTAAGCTGTCAAAATGTGAGTTTGGTTTGACATATATCTTGTATCTTGGACACATTATTGGTAAATATGGTGCGAAGGTGGGTATGGAAAAAATAAAATCCATTATAGAATGGCCTCGTCCCAAAAATCTGATTGAATTGAGAGGATTCATTGGAATTTGTACATACTATAAGAAGTTTATGAAGGGGTTCTCCCAACTCACTGATTTGACAAAGAAAGGTGATTTACATGGCTTGAAGGGGCTGAAAAAATACTTCCATAGAATGAAATAGGTAATTATCAACTGTCCTATTCTAGCCTTGCATGATTTTTCCAAACCATTTGTCTTGGAATTCGATGCACAAGGAGAAGGCATTGGAGCAGTCCTAAAGCAAGGAAAACACCCAATAGCTTTTGAGAGTAGGAAGCTACAACCACATGAGAATATTACTTCATTTATGATAAATAAATCTTAGCCACCATGCATGCTTTAATCAAGTTTAGGCAATACTTGGTGGGAAACAAATTTGTGGTAAAAAATGACCATAACAACCTAAGGTACTTCCTCACTCAAAAAGGATCTAAATGAAAGGAAACAAAAATGGGTGAGTAATATTCAAGCATTTTACTTTGATATTGAATATGTGAAGGGAAAGAATAATGTGGTAGATTATGCCTTATCTATAATACCTTCTATTTCTGTAATGGATGTAGCAGAAAATTGGAAATCCATATTAGAAGTAGAGTATGGCAAGGATAAGTTTTCTTGTGAAATTTTTTACGGGACTAACCATGATGATAGGTATAAGGTGTTGGAAGGAATCGTCTACCACAAATATATAATCTATTTGGTCCCTAGTTTGAGTTTGAAGGAGAAAGTTTTAAAGAAAGCTCATGATTCTCCTCTAGCAGGTCACCCTAATTTCTTCAAAACATACGAAACGTTGAGAGAAAGATTCTCATGGAAAGGGTTGAAGGCTGATGTTCTGAAATATATTAGTGAATTCCCCACATGTCATCAAAATAAAGTGGAGCACACTCATTCAGCTGGCCTCTTACACCCCTTTCCTATTACAGAACAAAAATGGGAGAGCATTTCCGTGGACTTCATCACTGATTTTTCCAAGGTGTAAGGATTGCATATTTGTAGCGGTGGATAGGCTCACTAAATTTGCTCATTTCTTTGTTTTTACTACCACTTTAACTGCTGCACAAGTTCCTGACCGATTCTTTAAATTTTTTTTCATATTGCTTGGGCTTCCTAAGAGCATTGCTAGTGCCAAAGACAACAGATTTTTTAGTGCATTTTGGCAAGAACTCTTCAAGATGGTGGGGAAAAATTTGACACCTAGAAAAAGCTATCATTCACAAACTGATGCCTAAACACAGAGGGTAACTTCAATGGTTGGAAGGCTCCTTGAGGAACTATGTTAGTGGGCAACAAAAAGCATGGATAAAATGGTTGCATTTGGGTGAGTTTTGTTACAATACTACTTTTCATATGTCCATTGGCATGTATCCTTTCAAATCACTTTATGGTTATGATGCAACCACTTTTATTGACCACATTTTTTGTGATAGTATAGCTCCAAAGGCTAAGGATTGGATTGAAGAAAGTCAAGAAATTTTGAAGGCTTTGAAAGATAACTTGCAGGTTGCCCAAAATCAACAAAAACAATATGCAGACCAACATAGAGTGGAGAGGCACTTCCAAGTTGATGACTTGGTATATTTAAGGTTGCATCCCTACAAAAAAAACACCATAAAGGGTAAAGGTTCATAAAATTTCATACCAAGGTTTTATGGTCCTTACAAAGTGATTCGAAAGGTTGGAGAAGTGGCATATGAGTCGTAGCTTCCCATAGGAAGTAAAATTCATAATGTATTTCATGTTTTATGTCTAAAGAAGGTTATATGTCAGCATATTTAAGTTTTAGATATTTTACCTCCTTTGGATGATGAAGGACAACTTGTTCTCATTCCAGACAAAATATTGTGTAACACCCCGGTTTCGACCCCGTTTGCATTAAAAGATACATGATGTATATATTGTAATTAATCGTGGTGAGGAGCTAAAGGCAAAAGCCCCACCATCGATTTGGTTGTGTATGTTTCGGCAATAGGGATAGTTGCCGATGGTATATCGTGCTATTTGGCACATTATAGTTTGGCATCATGTAAATATGCACATCAAATAAAATAAACCACAACCAGCTACGACAGTGCAACATTAAAATGAAAAGGGCATGATTCCAAAGGATAATGGGGTGAGGGATGTCAACCTTGGTCTATGGGGGGGGGAAGCCATGTGTCATCTTCCCTTGTCTCATCCAACCTCTTTAATGTCTTGCTGAGTGGTTGAGGTAGTTATTGCTGAGTAGTGGTGGCTGTGGCAGGACTGTCAGTCCTTGCCCATGTGCCCACTCCACCAGCGGATTCTTCCTCTTCACATCGCGGGGGCAGAGGAGCAACATTCCATTCTCCCCACTCTTTCCACTCTCTCCATTCCTCCATTGTTTTGGTCTGGTCCATCCTCACGCGGAGGGTTCTCTTCACGAACAGGTGGAAGATCTTCGTTGTTACCCTCACGCAGGCAGGGGTCGGCTCTCCATTATTTTTGGATGATTGTGGTCTGTATAAGTTTCTCCCTTCACGCAGGGAGGACTGCTTCCTCATGCACACCGTTTTGGGGGATTCTCCATCGGTTGTCCATCCACACACAGAGAGTCATTCTCCCTCCTTCTCGCACACAAGAATTCTGCGTTGGTTTTGCTCACGCAGGGAGCAGGAGAAATCGTGGCTGTCACTCAGGATTTTCGGGTGCAGGAGCCATTCACGCGCAGGTCTGTTAGCCTGTGGGTTCCATACCAGTTTCGGTGGTATGTGTATGTCCTCTTGCCAATTGTGGCCGTGTATGTTGTCTATTGTGGTCAGTGTTTGTGTTTTCCTCTATCAACGCTAGGAGTTTGGCTTCTCCTTTTTTTTGAGACTGTGGATTGTTGCCATCATTCATTGTGGGGTTGTGGCTGTTGATGTACCCTGGTTTTGGGTCGCTGTTGAGTTGTTTTGGCCACGCTAGGGCCAAGAACAACTCTGAGTTGTCTTGTGGCTTGAGCTGTGTTTCACTTGTTGTTTGGGGTTGTCACCCTGTTGTTTATGCCTTCTTCACAGAGCTGTGAATGGGTTGTTTTGCTGTGGTATGCAGTGGTTGGTCTTCAGACTATTGTGAGTGGGATTAGAGGCTGGGTATGCATGAGAAGACTGGTGTTGAGGCCACCAGCTTGGCATTTAGCCTATCCTAGCTCCTTGATGACCTGGTAAACCCTACTGTGTGGGTTTGGTTGATTGGAAAACCTTGGCTATGTGTAAGCCTGCATTGACCCTTAGTCCTTGAGGAATCATGCCCAGCTTAGGGGTGGCAGTGTTGCTGAGAGATTGATGAGCACGTTGGCCTATGGTTGGGTGGAACGTTGCAGCGACGTAGCTGGTTGCGGGGCGAGTTCTTCATTGAAAGATAAGTAATCCCGACTATTTCATCTCTGTAATTATATCTACTGTTTCATGAGAATGATGAACATGCTAAATGCTGGAATGTATATGGTTTTGCTTCCGCTGAATGTTGAGTAACCATGCATCCTTGTATGGTTTATGCATCTTTGTATGTATTATATTAAGCTTTTAATTTCAGCATTGATGCCTGTTCATGGTCATGGGGCTGTTTGCCCATATGTTTGATGTTCGTAGCGTCCTCTTTTCCGGTCGGAGGGTCGGGGACGTTACAGAGTGGTATCAGAGCTCATGTTGCAGCACGGGCTTGAATGGACCACGAAGATGCAGTGACAGAAGCCGGATTGCTTTCTGCCCAGCAGAGACCAGAATTTGATGACAAAAAACTTCCACAAATTTGCCTAAGTGTTTGAACTGTCAGTTCATCGAAACACTTAGTGGGAAGGACTTCCGATGTAGCCAAAGAGCTAGGCAGAAGCATACCTGACGGAGGACAGTTGGAAGGAATTTTCAAGAAAATTCTCTAAGTGTTGAAACCGTCGGATCGTCGGAAGGCCCTCCGATACAGACCCTGATGAAGGGGACAGATAGAGGAAGTCTGAGCCAACGAAGCGAATGGAAAGGCATGAAGGCGTCGCAACGATGACGAAAGAAAGAGCCGAAAAAATGGTAGAGAGCAAATTCTTTGAAGAACCTTCTAAGTTGTCGTCAGCCGTCGACGGAACTTAGTGGATCTGGGAGCCGCAGTTTCGGCGAAGAGCATCCAAAGGCCGCTGAAACGCCGACTTGATGTAATTGAAGAAACATCCAATATTGAATTTCGGTGTCAATGAAATTTAGTTGTTCGGACTGCCGGGGTCGTCGGCAGAAAATAGTTGTTGGGTTCACCGACACATAGCAGTTAGTGGTTCCGAACCCTGACAGATGTTACGTTTCGTACAAAGAAGAAGAGAAATTTTTTGAAAAATTTGTCTAAGTGTTGAAGACCATCGGCGATCGACGAAAGAGAGTTGTTTGGATCGTCTATACTTAGCTGTTTGAGTAGCCGATGCGGCGGCAAGCATCGGAGAAAAATAGAAGATTGTATCGCTGATGATTAGAGGATGAGGTTGCCGATGCAGTGACGAAAGAGAAGAGAAAGTTTTGGCAGAGATCTCCCAAAGATCGCCGAAACGTCGGTGAAGGTTAGTCAATCGAGCAGCCGATGCGGCAGCAGAAGGAAGAAGAGAAATTTCCGAATTTTTTTCTAAGTATAGAAAACGGCGAAAAACTTTAGAGGATTTGACCGCCGACACGTCGGAGAAAATTAGAGGATCGGTTCGCCGATACGTCGGAAGCCAGAGGAGGATCGGCCTAAAACGTTGGAAAAATTTAGTTGATTGGACCGCCGATGAGCGTCGGATGAAATATGAAGATCAGACCGTCGATGCTGTGGAAAGGGTTAGTTGTATGGCCGCCGATGAGCAGTAGAGGAAATTAGTCGTTCTGACTACCAAAACGTCAGATTGATAGTTGGAATAAGATCTGATTCTGCAAAGAAGAAATTTTGAGTTTTCAGTGGATTTCTTAGCAGATTTCAACTGTTGCAGTGGAATCTTCAGCAAATTCCAGCTAGTGTTCCAGCGGGTTTTGCCGTGAGTTTCTCATTGGGATTTTCAGCAGTTTCAGGATTGAAAAGGAAGAAAACCTTGGGTGGCTAAAATTAACATTCCTGGCCTAAATATATTTGAGGTGGTGTGGTTTTCACACCCGAGGTTAGAATGAAGCATATGGATAGGCGTTGGAAAGCTTGTCCAGCAGCGAACAAGGGAGAATCACCCGAATATGAGAATGGAGCAACAAAGTGCTAGTAATTGCTTAAAAGAGAAATGTGTTGCTGCCACTATGGACAAATCTAGGAATTGCATGTCTAGAAGTAGCAAGACCATGAAGTCAAACCAGCTGCTGTGTGGAAGAGGAGTTCCATGCGAGGATGTGGGACTTGAAAAGGGAAGTTTCCCTAAACCCTATCTTGCTAACTATATTATATTTTATAAGTTTTATACATGAAATGTATGAGGATATACCTTGCATGCATAGGATATTACATATTGGTAAGAATATTGAGAATTATACATTTATAATGAGCCACTAATGATAGTTATTGCATTGGTGTTGGCATTAGTGGAAAAAAAACAAATGACAACATGGACATGGCTGAATATGTTGCTGATGCTGATGAATGTGACAAGCAACCCTATGGAGAAAGGGATAAAGCAACAAGTCCAAGATAAAACCTTGGTGAGCAAATTCTGCAATCTCCTGCAAAGGACCAACCAAACTGGTAATGCCAAGGGTGTAAGTAGGACCCATGAAGGTAAGAGTTTGATTATGACGAATTCCATGGAATGGTAAAGGTAAGAGACCTCATACCACATGGATATTTGAATGTTATATTACATTCCTATAGAAAGGTGTCATGCCTGTATATGTTGATTGAGCTTAGTAACCCAAGGAAAGTAAGTACTGATGATATTGATTATAGTAATGCATCCTATATGAAGTAGTCATGGTTAGGCCATACATGATATGTTGAATGCATAGTATTCCTGAATCAATGCAAGGTAGCATTGAATGGATATGCAATAAAAATATTTTTATGAATCTTGTAGTCATGCATTGAACAGATGCACATGAAGGGTGTGAGTGACTGATTGCATAAGTATAGGTGCAAATGTTGTGATGTATTGCATGAATGCATTGAGATGAGTGCATGTGATATTATGAATAACTAATGGCTGAAATGATGAATTGATGACAATTCAGGAACCATTTCAAGAACTGTTATGAATGCAGGATTGTAAGTGCATAAAGAGGATAGTCATGATCAATTGGCTGCCAGAAATGCTCTATGGAAGAGTAAGGTGGTACAAATGATACACTTGTGAAGTAAGGAGTATCTAAACATTTCATTTAATTGCATGGATGATATGACTATACCTTGCAAATGTTAGTATGATAATGATTGTGTGAAGTAAATGAGTTTTGGTAATATTGATGTGATTAACAGCTGGAAGTATTTGAATTTTATAAATTCTGAAGATGCTTCAGTGATGGTTGCAGTAATGAAAAGGTTATATGCATCCAGACTTACCAAGTGTTTGGTTGATTGAAGCTCAGGTTTCATGTAGATTATATAGAGCATGGCAATGAGAGTAAGACCATGACAAATGCCAGAATCTACCATGTGAAAGAGCCAAACCTTATGAGAAGAGTCTCATGGCTGTGAAAATAGTTGGTATGCATAATGGGTTGTTAAATTTGAATTGTGAATTTTGGATTTAAGAAATTGCTAACAACTACTAATCACTATTGGCTTGCATAAGATTGTGTCAGGAGGACGCATTGTAAGTGGGTATTCATATTGTGCTAGTAAGCACAAAATTATAATGGGCATAGTAGTGTTACTTACAAAAGACCCATGAATGAGGATCACCTCATTGCTAAGCAAATCAATTTCTGTTGTAGGCAGAGTTGCAAATTCTTATTGAATTTAATTACTAATGTCATTGCTTGGTTATGGAACAATCAATTTGGATTGTATTATCAGATAATGATTGACTGTTTGGCTATTTGATGAATGTACCAGGGGTAAACACTGCAGGAAGATCATGTGTGATGGCCTACAGGAGCCAAACTTCATGGGAAGGTTTTCCCTTATCTTGGAAATGGGTTTCGGGTGAAACTCCATTGGACATTCTGGAAATGTCTCATCTGCACTGCATGTTTGGTAAGCAACATGAGTGAGATGGTATAGATTATGTCGGTAAGACATGTGTGGATATGAAATGTAAGAAGGAGTTGGGATGGCTAACCGAGGGACTGTCAACTCAGAGAAGGGAGCCCCATTCCTCCTTAATGAAGGAGTACTGCGTTAACAAATGGGTAAGTGTTCTGTGACCCTTGCTAATGATATGCATGTCAAATTATTAAAATTCCATATGCAGAACATGTTTTGATTTTATTTCCATTATGACTGATTGCTTGAGTATGAATAGGGCCTACATGGCTCACATCGGAAAAGAGTGCACACTTTCCCGATGTTGGACCATGAAAGGGTTTTCAATATTGATTACACCCTAGGGGGTGGATGCACTCCTGGTGTCTCAATACTTGATAGTGAATGATATGAAATATGATTACAGTTTTAGAGCAATAACGCTGATGAGTTTGCTTATATTGCTTGTGTTGACAGACTAAATAGATGCAGCTGGGTGTTGCACCCTAAAGAGAAAAGGCAAATGGTTGTTGTGAGGGGTTGTGGAGTAAAGGTTATTGTTGGTATAAGTGTATGTGTTATTGTTGATATAAGTGTATGTTGATATAAGTGTATTGTTGGTATAAGTGTATGTGTTATTGTTGATATAAGTGTATGTTGGGTTGTTATATGCCTGAGGATCAATAGTAGATCCTAGACCTGGAAATGGTCATGGTAAAGTTCCAAGCCCAGTTGACAAGAGGATGTATTGGCTGGACATTAATTATTTGATGTTGTGGAAGCAGCCTGCGTGCTGACCTAACATCCAAGTCCATAGGCGATCCCAAGGCTTGCAAAGCGAAGCAGGATCCTGTGGACCAACGAGGAAATGTACAATACAGATAAGTATTGGATTATTTTGCTTATGAATGTACATGTGTATATGATTTGGTTATGAAGTTTTAAGCTCTTGTTTAAGAGATAAAAACTAATGAGAATAAACTAAACATGTGAATCTATTCAATGTTTGGATATAGGTATCGCTGGGAGCGAGGACTATGAGAGCATCCTAAAGGTGCATGTGGACATGTGACTGTCCCGGAGAGCTCAAAATGAGCGGTAATGAAAGAGGTGCTAGTAAGACTGTGGAGGTCCTAGCAGCCGAGACAAACCATGTGGAGAGACTCCATGGCTTAGAGGTCTGGAATAGACCGAAGACACTAAGTGTCATGACCAAGAAAGATTGGTCCAGCATTCACGGTGAAGTGAAAGAGGCTGAGAGCATGAAAAGCCACAACGGTGGTGTGGGTTCCAGGATGGAACAAAACAAAGAGGGGAAAAACTCTTGTTGCTCTCTCTTGCTCTTTTTAATTATATATATACATATATATATATTTATGCATTGTGAAAACAAAAGATTGTTGAATGCATGTATGACTGAAAATGGAATGTGTGTATTTGCTTAAAGAAATTTGTGAATGTTGGAATAGTTGATTCCCTGCCCAAGAATGGACATGAATGAGCTCGTGTGCCTGTTGGGAAGGCATGAAAAATATGAAAGTCTCCTTGATGAGGCTTGGACTGCCATGCCAATTGGGTAATTAACTGACTGTTTTTAATGTCTATATTATGCTTGGTTTGACAGAATTTCAATGGTGCATTTCACAGGTGAGAAAAGTGAAACCTGGTGGTGCACATTGATCATGGCAGCAGATCAAAAGTTGTTGGACTTAGCTGGAAGTCTCCTTTAAATGATTGCCAAGACCCAAGAAAATCTTGGGGAGATGCTCAAGATACAGAAAAGGTAGAATGAAATGAACCACCAAATTTTGCAAGACTCTATTGGTTTGCAAAGGGAGGTGAAAAGCCTTCTAGAAGCAATCGACAAAGGAAAGGAAGGTGGATCAGTGATGGGACATTCGTCCAAGCGACTCGTTGAGAAATGGTCCAGGCATGAAGACTCAAAGGAAATTGAGTAGGTAAAGATGAAGCAGCCAGTGAAATGCTGGGAATGCGGAGGACATCATTTACACCGGGACTGCCCAATGAGGGAACATGATGAGGGAAACAATCGCAAAGTTCCTAGGCTTCGAGATAAGCTGAGAGCTGAGAACCAGCAGGAGAAGTTCATGGAAGCTGAGGGGCTTGGTCTTGAACGTTCAAAGTAAATAATTGAACGTGGGATAGATCTGCAAAATTTTGAAATTTTTGATGTGCAATTGTGTATGTATTGTATATGTATTCCTATGTATTGGAACACCGAGGACGGTGTTATTCCAAGGGGGAGGGGAATGTAACACCACGGTTTCGACCCCGTTTGCATTAAAAGATACATGATGTATATATTGTAATAAATTCTGGTGAGGAGCTAAAGGCAAAAGCCCCACCATCGATTTGGTTTTGTATGTTTCGGCAATAGGGATAGTTGCCGATGGTATATCGTGCTATTTGGCACATTATAGTTTGGCATCATGTAAATACGCACATCAAATAAAATAAACCACAACCAGCTACGACAGTGCAACGTTAAAATGAAAAGGGCATGATTCCAAAGGATAAGGGGGTGAGGGATGTCAGCCTTGGTCTATGGTGGGGGGGGAAGCCATGTGTCATCTTCCCTTGTATCATCCAACCTCTTTAATGTCTTGCTAAGTGGTTGAGGTAGTTATTGTTGAGTAGTGGTGGCTATGGTAGGACTGTCAGTCCTTGCCCACGTGCCCACTCCACCAGTGGATTCTTCCTCTTCACGTCGCGGGGACAAAGGAGTGACATTCCATTCTCCCCACTCTTTCCACTCTCTCCATTCCTCCATTGTTTTGGTCTGGTCCATCCTCACGCGGAGGGTTCTCTTCACAAATAGGCATAAGATCTTCGTTGTTACCCTCACGCGGGCAGGGGTCGGCTCTCCATTCTTTTTGGATGATTGTGGTCTGTATAAGTTTCTCCCTTCACGCAGGGAGGACTGCTTCCTCATGCGGACCGTTTTGGGGGATTCTCCATCGGTTGTCCATCCACACACAGAGAGTCATTCTCCCTCCTTCTCGCGCACAGGAATTCTGCGTTGGTTTTGCTCACGCAGGGAGTAGGAGAAATCATGGCTGTCACTCAGGATTTTCGAGTGCAGGAGCCATTCACGCGCAGGGCTGTGTGCTTGTGGGTTCCATACCAGTTTCGGTGGTATGTGTATGTCCTCTTGCCAATTGTGGCTGTGTATGTTGTCTATTGTGGTCTGCGTTTGTGTTTCCTCTATCAACGCTAGGAGTTTGGCTTCTCCTTTTTTTTGAGACTGTGGATTGTTTCCATCATTCATTGTGGGGTTGTGGCTGTTGATGTACCCTGGTTTTGGGTCGCTGTTGAGTTGTTTTGGCCATGCTAGGGCCAAGAACAACTCTGAGTTGTCTTGTGGCTTGAGCTGTGTTTCACCTGTTGTTTGGGGTTGTCACCCTATTGTTTATACCTTCTTCACAGAGCTGTGAATGGGTTGTTTTGCTACGGTATGCAATGGTTGGTCTTCAGACTGTTGTGAGTGGGATTAGAGGCTGGGTATGCATGAGAAGACTGGTGTTGAGGCCACCAGCTTGGAATTTAGCCTATCCTAGCTCCTTGATGACCTGGTAAACCCTATTGTGTGGGTTTGGTTGATTGGAAAACCTTGGCTATGTGTAAGCCTGCATTGACTGTTAGTCCTTGAGGAATCATGCCCAGCTCGGGGGTGGCAGTGTTGCTGAGAGATTGATGAGCACGTTGGCCTATGGTTGGGTGGAACGTTGCAGCAACGTAGCTGGTTGCGGGGCGAGTTCTTCATTGAAAGATAAGTAATCCTGACTATTTCATCTCTACAATTATATCTACTGTTTCATGAGAATGATGAACATGCTAAATGCTGGAATGTATATGGTTTTGCTTCCGCTGAATGTTGAGTAACCATGCATCCTTGTATGTTTTATGCATCTTAGTATGTATTATGTTAAGCTTTTAGTTTCAGCATTGATTCTTGTTCATGGTCATGGGGCTGTTTGCCCGTATGTTTGGTGTTCGTAGCATCCTCTTCGCCGGTCGGAGGGTCGGGGACGTTAAATATTGAAAACAATGGAAAGAAGGTTAAGGAGAAGAACAATAAAAGAATACTTGGTACAATGGAAGGATTTTTTTAGTGAGGAAGCCACTTGCGAAGATGAACAAATTTTGCAGCATCCAAACTTGGTATTGCTTGAGGACAAGAAATATTGGGTGGGGAGGGCTGTCATGTCCCCATCCCAATGAGACTACTAGTTAGAAACGTTTTACCCACCTACCAGTTCCCTAGGTTGGGGAGGAGGCATTGAATCTTGCAATAAGGGAGCTACGGGATCCAAGAGAACCTTAGTTTGTCATTTACGCATTAAATTGGGTCCTACAAATAATAAAAATGGAGAAAATAAAGCGGCATTGCTTAATGACTACATTTGGAGGTTCATGGAGACCTTGGGTGGCTAGATTCTTCCTTACACATGTCATGACTTAACCCCAAATTTGGAATTATGAGTAATGGAACGTTCTTGGAAGGTGAAGAGGTGTCAAGTAACATATCATGAGCCCAAGGATTCAAATAGTTCAAGAGGAGTAACTCCCCATGGAAGAGGACGAGGCTAGGAAGAAACTATCTGCCACTTGGAGAGAGATTCCATGCATTTTATGACAACGATGATGGAAGATTCTATGAAAAGTAAGGCTTGATTGCAGACCTATGACAATTTGACATGTCAGGGCTAAAAATAGCCTCCAAGAGGGTGCACTTGGGGTTTGGTGGCATGGATTCGTATTTCGAGGAAGATGAATGGTTGGGGAGAAGGACAAGTGTCATGGAGGTTACTAAACATTGAGGATGAGTTGGATGAAGCCTATGTGCATGAATTAGACCTTAGAGGACCTTAGGAGGGTTATTAAAATATGTCATGAGGAATGATAATGGATTTTGATCATTTGAGAATTTTCCTTTGACATTTTGGAAAGCATTAGCTTGTCCATTGCACGGTGAGTGCTCACTTGCCCTGCTAGTGAGCAAATTTCTAGAGAGTTAGATTCACATCGTAGTTAGCTGTTGGAGAGACCACCCTGACATCTCATTAGGATATTAATGGAGTGTTTTTATTGAATATAGGAGGATTCTACTATTCGTGACCCATCTTTCCTCCCATTCTCTCAATCCATACTTCAATATTTCCATATTTCTCTATGATGACGCAAGTCTTGTGTGAATGGTGGTTGTGCCTTGTTAAGTCCAGTTGATACCAAAGCATGTGTGAATGATTTATGGCTTTGTAATATGTCTTCAATCCTCTCTATAAGTCTAAATTAGCATAAATTCATATGCAAATGTCCACATTTCCAACCTATGGTGTGACTAGCTTCCTTGTGTTGGTTTCCCATTTCAATGGAGTTGTATATCTGATTTGTGTTGCGAATTGGCTTTGATGTTATATGTTGTTGATGAGATATTTATATGCTGTTAATGGCCTACATTCCATATGCTCTGTTTTGAACCATTATATATATAATTTATGATTCAAAGTTAAGCTTTTACATGTCATTTCCCTTAAGCAAATATCACTGAATTTATGCATTCGAATATGAAGCTTTGCATCTCTATTACAGAATTCATAACCACATCAAATGACAGTAAATGAAGTATAATACCAACCCCCATACTCTGTTTGACAAGTTGGGAGGGTTTCATAGGAGTTGGAGAGGCATTTATGCTCACACCCTAGGGGGAATTGCACCACCAATTACTAGTAATTTTACCATTTTTGCCAATGTCCCCAAATCAAGTTGCAGATGTCTATAACCTGTTATAAAGTGACCAGAGAGTCCATTGAGTGGTCCTAAGACTCACCATATTAGTCTCTACCAAATTCGGAACCCTCTTGTGCCATTCGAATCTTCTAAGTCAAGGCTAGTCAAGACAAATTTTCCCCAAATTTTTCCTTTGTTTAAAATTTTCGAATTAAGTCATTACATAAACGAAAATCACCAACATCTTTGATTTAGAAATCAAAATATAAATCCATAAAGTGTTGACTTAAAAATCAAAATATAAATGAATGAAGTGGTTGGTAAAGCAAAATATAAATGAATGAAGTGGTTGGTGAAGGAAGCATAGATTAAGAAAGGGTATGACAAATATACACTCTAATTACTGTAAAGTGTTTTGGTTCTTCACGAGTTCCAATGCCACGTTATCATAAACTACTTGTAACCACTACCAAGAATATACAATGGTAAGTTAATAAGCACCCTTCTCGGGGCATTAGACAGGGCTGTCCCCTGTCCCTGTTACTCTTTATTTTGGTCATCGAAGGACTTAGCCTGCTAATTGCTGATGCCAAGCGGAATGGATTAATCAAGGGTATTAAGATCTCGGATAAACTTTCACTTACACACCTACTATTTGTAGATGATCTGATCCTCTTCGGAATGGGCACATTTGAGGACTGGACTGCTTTTAAGGTTATACTTGATACTTTCTGTGATGCCTCTGGCATGAAGATCAACATGGACAAGTCATGTTTCCTACATTATGATTTGGATGATGCTATGTTGAGTAGAATTTCTGACATTATGCCTTACCGTTTTGCACACCTCGACCTTGGCTTTACTTACCTTTGTTTTTTCTTGAAGCCCTCTGGCTATCTTGTCAAAGATTGGCTTTGGCTCATCACAAAATTTGAAAATCGTATTAACCATTGGTCAAACCGGCTCTTGTCTTTGGATGGACGCTTGGTCCTTGTCCGTTCTGCACTTACCAGTCTATCGGTCTATTGGTGTGCGCTCTTCCCTATCCCATCATCCATTTTGGATAAACTAAGGAAACTTATCTTTTCTTTCCTGTGGGGGTCTTCGGCCTTGAAAAAGAAATTTCACCTGATCGATTGACATCTGTTGGCACGACCCATCTCCCAGGGGGGCTGGGGCATAAAACATCTTCCACTCTTCAATTTATCTTTGCGAATGAAGAATTTATGGATTGCCTTAAATAATTCTGGTATCTGGAATCAGCTCCTAAGGGCAAAATATATGAAGAATATGTCTATACAGTCTTGGTGCAGACTCAAAAAGTTCAGACATTGGAACGTTTCTCGTATCTGGATGGGCTTTATAAAAACCCTGCAATGGATTGGGCAGGGATTAATTTGGCAAGTTGGAGATGGTTCTGAGGTCAGAGTTGGTGCGGACCCAATTGTTGGATTGGGCTGTTCCTATATTCTGTCGAATGAGTTGAGAACTTACCTGGAAGACTATGGCATTATCACTCTCGACTAGGCAAAAAGTCATGCTACTGGTCTCTGGTTTACTGCAGAGGAGTTAGATTTATGTGAAGAATGGAGTCTGCTTTGGAGTATATACATCAAAGGTTTAGAATTTAACCGGATCAGATTAATTGAAGAATCTGATACACTCCTTTGGTCATTTGGAAACTATGTGGGTCCTATCAGTGCTGCTCTGGGATATGACTGTATAGTTCAAAACAACTTCCTGGAGGAACATAACCAGGTCATGTTCTTACTTTGGTCCTTAAAGATACCGCTGAAGATTATCTGTTTTACCTGGCTATTGGTAAGGGACAGAATCCTCACCTGGGATCATCTGCAATCCCGTGGGTACAATGGCCCCAGTAGATGTGTCTTATGTGAAAATGAAATAGAGGGCTGTGGACATCTGTTCTTATGTTGTCCATTTGCGGTCAACATCTTTACTCACTTCTCGAAATGTTTGGGTTTCACCTTCTCTCCTCACAGCACTGTACAGTCTTACTTGGTTCACTGGTTCAATTCCACTGCTATATCTGATCCTTATTGTTACACCCCTGTCTTTATATTCTAGTTCCTGTGGCTTCTTCGTAATCATTGTGTTTTTGAGAATGGGAAACCTTATGCCTCCCTGCTCATATCTAAGATTGAGAGTATGATAGCCCTTTATCCGGTGCCTCAATTAAAAAAAAAGAGCAGGCAGATTTGCCCTAAGCCTGTACATGTCTTTCCTGTTGGATATTTCGATGGTGCGGCTCAAAGGAATATGGGAGGTGCTGGGTTTGTGATCTATATAAGTGAAACCCACTATTATTGTTTTTCTGTGGGCTGTGGGTTATGCACCAATACACGTGCGGAACTGCTGGCACTATGGTCTGTACTCAGAGTATGCTTATTGATGGGTCTGCCCATACGATTGATCTTCGGTGATTCAATGGTGGTTATCTCATGGGTTAAAAGACAGTCTGCCCTTAATATACCCACATTGAAACATTGGTGCGAAGAGATTTTTTCTATGATACATCTAGCTCCATCGGTGGCCTTCAATCATATCTTCCGGGAACACAACATGCTAGCTGATGATCTATCAAAGAAGGCTCTAAAATTGAAAATGGGTTCTGGATACTACTCGGAATTTTTGGATGGGATGGTCATTGGAGATGGATATTTTTCACTTTTTTGATGGCTGTTACATCTCTTTATTTACAACATCTGGACATTATATTAAGTTTTTTACTTTTTATTGTCTGTAATGATGGATATTCAGCTAGCTGTTATGCTTTCCAGGGATGGTATGCTTAAAAGGACACATCAGATTGAAAGGATTTCTGACCTGAACCTTCAGGGATGATGAGAAAGTCTGCTGTTGATCAGACTTTGTTTCTTGCTTTTATGCTGTTTTGGATGACTGTTCAGTTTTGTATTTGCCGTTCAGTTTGTTTATGCTGTTACTTTGCACTGTTGATGATGGCCTTTGTCTTGGTTGTTGGGATTGGGACTGGTCTGTCTCGACATACTATTGTAATTGTTTAAGATGTCTTTTTGATTCAATTGAATATCAAAGACTGGTATTTTTTCCTCTGAAAAAAAAAGAGTTAATAAGCACCCTACAATGTTATTAATGCTATATATGTTGGGATATATATGGATATATACCATTTATTAAGTAAGTTCAAATTCAATGATATATTTTTTAACATTAATCAATGTTATTAATGGTATATATGTTGGGATATATATGGATATATACCATTTATTAAGTAACTTCAAATTCAATGATATATTTTTTAACATTAATTGCATTACTGTTAGATACATATTGTGTATTATGTAAAATGTTGTAATTTAAGAAGGGAAATGAGTATATTTATCAAATCTTAATATTGCAAAAGTAAGTTGGGAGTAAGTTAAAGTTTAAACAATTTGTATATTTTTGTGAGTTTTGTTGAAATCTTGGAAGGCTATTTATTGCTGAAATTGAATTTTTTATTGTTAAAATTGTCATTTATTGCTAAAATTGAGATTTCCATTGCAGAAATGGATTCAATGACCTCTATTACCTTTGGAACACCTTGATTATGCAATTCCAACAACTTAAAATAGCCACTTCAACAATTTTAATTGGATTTTAACCAGAAAATTCATCCAATAATGAACGCAAACAGTCTAGAAAATGAATTCAATTGTCATTTATTGCTAAAATTGAGATTTCCATTGCAGAAATGGATTCAATGACCTCTATTACCTTTGGAACACCTTGATTATGCAATTCCAACAACTTAAAATAGGCACTTCAACAATTTTAATTGGATTTCAACCAGAAAATTCATCCAATAATGAAAGCAAACAGTCTAGAAAATGAATTCATCTTTACACTAAATCCAACAATTTCATCATTCCAAAATTGTAATTTTGGCAACTCAGTGTACTCCATTTCAACAATAGTAAAAACTTATAATATTCTTCGTCTCAAAAAAGTAGTACACCGGAATGGTGAATTACTCATACACGGTTAGCATTATTATGAAAACTCTTTTAAAACTTATAATATTTGGTCTTCTTCATACACAGTCAACATTATTATGAAAACTGTTTATTGAAAGATAACATTTTAATTAGCGTTATTATGAAAACTCTTTAAATACTTATAATATTTGGTCTTCTTTAGCAGTGGTGAAATATTCATACACAGTTGGCATTATCATGAAAACTGTTTATTGAAAGATAAAATTTTAATTGTAATTTAGACTACAGTTGAGTGGTCAAATTCCCTAATATTTGACAAGCAAGAAAGATAACAAAAGAATATATCATAAATTTCGACTTTTACTGAATTGGGGAATATTTTAGAGGTAAACTTTACCACTAGTTCGAGCCAAGAACAACAACACTAAGAGCCCTCCTTTTAGCAGTTGATTAACTTCATTAACTATAACCATATTCACAATACATCAGGACTGTAACAGCACTAGCATTCGCGTCTCTGTTTCTGGAGCTAATGCTCGGAATTACAGTCAGAAATATTAACGCCAAACCTAAAGATTGCTCCATGAATTCGCCTATATGAGAAGTATTTTATGGCGAAGCCCCACGGTCACATGGAAGGAAACGAACTCTCCTTTTTCCCTGTAAAATTTTGGTTATCGCTGTTGATCGGCGTCGGACTTCAACGAATTTACGGTCCACAGAACATCATCAGCTCATCCCATTATTTCCAGAGATCAATTAACAAAATGAAGAAGCAAAAATGTTTCCAAAAGCAAACCACTGGTAAATTTTATTTTATTTTCTTTTACCTGATCGTGTGAAGGATGAAAAATGTTGAGCCTGGGAGAGCGCGCAGGGAATTCAGACAACTGGTTTCCCTTATCGTCGTAAATTATGACACCTGAGAAGTCCGGGGGCTGGCATCGTTCGCCCATCAGAATTCTTCTTTGCCACAGGAAATCTCCGTCTCTGAGTTGCTCCTCCATAACGGCACGGTCATATGCTTTCACCTCATCTTCCTTTTTTCCTTGCCCCCATTTTATAGAAATCAACAGCTTTTTGCCGCTCTTGATAAGCGCCCGACCAGGGAAATTGTGCGCAATCTTGAAACCGGCGAAACCACGGGCTGGCGAATCCTTGGAGCCAGAACTGCTAATGGTAGCAGTAGTACTAGTTTTGCTGTGGAAGTGCCAGTACGCTGTGCAAGATGCGGTGACAACAGCAGCCACAGCCAGCACCCATGTGACCGCCAGCAGGAAACAGTCCGCGCTGGCCAGCCAGTTCGTCGCGCCCGCCGCGGCTTGAACCCACCTCGCCATGGGATTCGATCCCCTCACCTCCCCATAAAATACAACAAGCTTTGTCCAATACCAGATGGATATGACCTTTTTCTCCTCCTATGGAAAACTCAGAACTGAGCAAAAAATAATACATATTGTGTTAGTCTGTGCGGTGTGGTCGGTATTTATGGGATTCGATCCTTGAATTGCTGCTGAACGAAAATCATGTTGTTAAACGCCCGCGCGACTCACAACAAACCTTCGCAGGCCCATGGAAGGACGTTGTACTTTTATTTTATGCAAGTCGTTCAGTTTGTTCATACCCTTTATATTTTTAATTTTTATTTTATGCGAGTGGTTCAGTTTGTTCATACCCTTTACGTGAAGATTGCCGTTCTCCGTGCCTTTTGAGCTTCCTTTCTTGTTTGTCTGGGCACTTATGGTTTTCTATTAAAGGGTTTTGTTCTAATTTTTCATTAATTTTAGGTGTTGTTCTAATTTTTCATTAATCTATAATATAACAAGAGAGAGATGTGTAATTTTTTTTTTGCTTATTTTAGAGTTAACAAATGTCTCTTACAAAAAATAATAAAAAATTATTAAAAATAACAAGTAGACTTAAATTAAATTTAAAATATTTAGAATTGCATATATAAAATAACATAAATTAAATAAATTAAAACCATAAACATTGGATTACATATTTCTTCAACATTTTCACTTTATAAAAAAATTTACAGCTTGAAAAAATTAATCCTCTCTATATTTAATAAATCCTTTTTTAAATTATTATTTTTATAGCTAAAATTCATTAAACTTTACTTCCTTCCTTGTTAAATGTTTTGCAAAACAATATTTACTTCTTCCTTACTTGTTCAATGTTTTTATGAACAATATATTTTTCCATCATTACCATGTGATCCATTCTTAAAAACAAATACCAACAAAGATCATTAGTAGCTATTATTAACGGTTTTATTTTAAATAATTAATTTATTAAAATTTTAAATTATTTTAAAATGATAATTTTCTTTTATAATTAGAATATTTTCATTAAATCAAACAAAATTATAGATTTAACAAATTTTGAATATAAAATTAAAGTTATTCTAGTTACTCCATCGCTATTGGATTAGTTTAGTGGGTCTTGTGCATGTAGAACTACATAATGACGTGTTGGTTCCACTTCTGTTGTCTTTTGTTTGACACGCGTGTGATCTAAGTGTCATCATAGTTTGATGACCATATCGGAAGGAAATTGGTTGCCACGTTTCTTTCAAAGATTATCAATGTGAATATATTAGGCGTTTTTAATTTGATTGTAAGTTTGGGTGACGGGAGAGGTCACGTTTAGAATTAACTTTATAAATCACTCAAATATACTTATATAATTAACTTAATTTGTGATTATGTTTAAATAAGTTCTATATTAAATATTTTATATTTTCAAATTTTTTTTTAAGCATATTTATTCATCTTAGTAAGTCTGGTTCGAAATCTTTACTCAAACATTATGTAGAGGCTCAACAAAAGTATCATGTTACTTACAAGACTTGTATGGGGAGGGTAACAATCTTTCATCCTAACCAAGCAAGCTACATTAAATGGATATGTATAGTAATATATATTTACATACATTTTAAGATATGATATAACTATTTTATCTACATTGAAAATGTACTTGACTAATAGAAATAATTACAAATTGTAAATATATTAATTAAAAGAAATAAATCGAAATAAAAGGTGAGCTACCAAAGTAACAAGTCCTTGCCTACAACTTTGTAAGAATAAAATGCATGCTATGTTCTAAAGAGGTATTCGTAATAACACGTAGAGACCGAACCGTAAATACTTGATTACTATTGGTCACATCTAAAACCAAGCCTCGATTGTTGTTAGAAACGTAATTGAGAGTTATATAAGATGTTAAATTTTTGATGTAGTATAGGAATGTTGTATTGCCAAGAAGAAATGTTGGAGAGCCCCGAAAAAAACATATCATAGGCTTATATTACATACTAGGTATGAACTCAAACTTATTGCAATAATATAGTGCAAATATAGCTTTAGTTCAAACATAAATAATGAAAGCACATGGTGTTCTACAAGTGTAAAGACCCATTATAAATTGCAAGATGAGGTCGAGGTCCAATAACATATATATCACCACCACCAACATAAGTAGTAGAGGCATGGGTAAGAGCTCCTAACCCTGCAACAATAGATTGTATAGATGAAGTTGTTGATTAAGTTGTTCAAACGCCAGTTCTAGCTTATGATTCTTATATTATACAATGCGATCCCATTAGCGTTGATACTTGGCGGCCTTTGAACTCCTCTTCAAAATTTGCTTATTTTATGCATTCGGTTTATATTTTTACAAGAAATTTATATATCATTATATTGTCATAGGTCAAGGCATATTTTGTTATATGTTAAGTATGTTTTATACATTGATATTTTTGATGTGTGTTACATAGGTCTCAATTATCAAGAGGGAGGTTGTCATATATGAACGTTTTGAGTTGATAACTTGTCATACTACTACCCACTCACTCTGCCATTTGGGTATCATGCATCCACGCATAGCCTTTGTCTACCATCTAGCAATGGTTCACGAAGATGCCATGACATCTTCGTGAACAATTCAAGTTGATTTTGCTCTATAACAGAATAAACATAACATAGAGCATATGTACATTGAATTATTTCATTGCAAAAACACGACTTCTATAATGCTGTTGCGGCCCAAGTCACTCATGCTTCCTCTTTGGGAACAATTTACTTCCTATGCACTTGTTTCCTACAACTCACCACCAATTGCAATAGATGCCCCCATACATGAGTTGTAGCATATCATTCCCATGGTGGTGTAGTTCCCTAGTTGGTCCAAGCTAACGATATACTCCAGTAAGGTTCGAAGGCGAGTTGTTCAACTTGAACTAGTCACTATTCTAGTTCTAGATACAGTTTACCAAGAGGAAGTGACAATTCCAAAGTTGGTTGTATTTATGGTTCCTATTAATGAATCGCTTAGATTGTTGAACTCCTCAGTATTTTTTATTTTGATAGGGAGATATGTGAACAATGCCAATATTTCATGGTTAGATCCATTAATTTATTGATTTGGCCATTCTTTTCTTACTAGTTTCAATGGGGCCGACCACAAACAACATATGCCATAACATGAATAGCGTTGGATAGATCCACACCCAAGAGAACAATATTTGTGTGCCCTATGGCCTAGTAATTAGATTCACATAAAGTCCTTGCCGATGTCTCATATTTTCCAAGAAAAGAATGTGATTAACGCCTACCCTAAGTTATCTAGGAAGTTGTTGTCTATCCTACACTACCCTTGTCCCACTATGAAAGTTAATATTTTGGTTTTGTGTAAAGGGAGACATCGATAAGGGAAGAAAATAAAACATGAAAAAATTACAGGCAAGGTTGAGTGATTCTTAGAACACTTTGAGGAAAAAGGAGAGCTAGGGAAACACGGGAACAAAAAGTGACAGAGAGACTAGAAGGATTGGATTTGGGTTTAGTTGGTTGAAGCTCCTCTTTTTCCATAGATTGATGTCCTGATCACATATTTTGGCCATGGTTTAGGGTTTATGCCTTGCTCAAGGGTTTGTGGTCACCCTCCTTGATGCCACTGTCTGGACTTTCTATGGCATGATATCTAAAGAAGAGATGAGCTTTCATGGATGGATCATGAAAGAAACACTTAAATGCATTTGTGAAGCTATTAGTTTCTCAATATGTTTTTATTATATGCCTGGTTTGAGCTCTAGTCACAGGTATAATGTGATGTAAATCGCCATTTGCTTGCACGTTGTTACTGTCGTGTGCATCTAAATAGGTTTTGAAGTGTGTTTTGACCTCCGTGAAGTCAACAAACATGAATATTCTAAAACCCTGATGTTGATTTTTGTTTTTGAAAAATCAATTATTATAGGTTTTTTTCGAAAGCCTTAAAAAATTGACATATATAAGTTTTTTGGAACCATAATAGTCAGAAACAAATTTACGCCGAAGTATGTGGGGAAACGTTTCATTTCATTATTTTGTAGTCGTGGATGGCATGTAGAGTAACCAATAAACATCACATGATGTAGACGGTGGATGATGCAATGAGTGAAGAAAAGTGAGTCGTTCTTCCTCAAAAGAGATCTGTTATCGATAACGATTCTTTGAACTTTGGAGCTAGACGAAATATAACACTTTTAATTTTATGAGCCTCCATTTCAGCTTCTCCGGTTTCTTTTCTAAAGAAGCACTTAAACCACTTACCTTAGGAATTACTTAATAAAGAAATAGTTAGGGGAGGGTGCGGAGCAACAAGATATTGAAAAGAAGGTATAACTGGCTCACGTGACTTCTCTATCTATGGAATGACTAGTGAGTGATTCGTGAGGGGGTCGATATATCATCATTTGCATTCCATATATCATATGAATATTTCATAATAATCTTCATAATAATCACAATCATACATATGAATGTTAAGTTCAGGATTGAATTAATCAAAATGAGAAAATCATATAGGAATAGAAGCTACCTATAAGTAGGTTGAAATTGTTTGAAATCTATTCTAAACACAACCTAATCAAAATTTCCAAAATTATTTAGCCAACTATGATATTAGTCTTCTACAAACATACAAAACACAACCAAATTTCATCAATACACATCTAATGTAATTGTAAGCTAATAAACCGTGTTAAGTACATTTATAGCAGCGGAATTAATTCATATAATCATATTGTAAAAAACAATTGACATAGTCATATTTGGTCTAAGAAACCCTGGAAAACCCCCCAGGGGAAAAACCAGTTGCAAGAGAATTTTATTATTGAGCAACTTTCAAATCTCAGAATGTACACCAACAATAATATACAACATTAAATGTTACATTACAACACTAATTTTTTCTTGAAATATGGGCCAAAATATCAGCTCAAAACTGTGATATTTGCTACCTAGGAAAACTTGCCAAACAGATTGTGCAGGATGTACGACCCAGGATAGTCACTCAACAAACTATTAAACCTCAATTTTTGAACACAGTCACTTCAGTGTTATGACCTCTCTCTACAATACGAATTCTCCAACAATAAATGTTGTCAAGCTGCCTTGAAAACTATGCATCTTTCCTTGTTTTCTATGCATACCCAAACAACAGTACAACCCCACCAAACTGTACAATACAACATGTTCATTAACGGCTATAAGTTTCCTTAGGAAATGTGCCCGCTTTCCTTAGGATTTGTGCCCTCTCATGTTGTTGCCCCTTCTCTTCTCTATGCTGCTCAACAAATCACTCTCTCTTGGAACTTGAGTTTCTCACCAAGTTGTTCCTTGGAACTTGTGCCTCTCCAAACTCCTCACTTTGGAATTCATGCCAGAATGAGTCTCACTAAGTCTTTTTATCTTGATTTTAGGGCAACTCCCAAGTCTTTTCAAATCCTAGGGCCTAGATTTGATCTTGGTCCACAAGATAAATGAATGGGATTTAATCTCAAGTTCACTTAAATCTCTTAAGTGAACTATATAAAATCAAATTACATTCAAAAAGTTACTTTCACCTTGAATTAATAAAAAGTGCACTTTATAAAGTATAACTCACTTTAGTAAAGTACATATCATTAAAAAAATATTGAAAGTTGTCATTATAAAGTACTTTACATTTTTTTTTTATAAAGTCACTTTTGTCATTAATGAGAACCCCATGTGATCGGACCCCTGCACCTACGCACGTGGTGAAAATTTACCTCCAAACTACAAAAACTAACACTCCCTTTTAGTGAGGGAGGTATTGTTGGCACCTCTTCCAACTGGATCTGTCTCCATCCTCTTCTCTCCACCAGCTAAAGTTGTTTCCTTTGAAACTGAAGGTCTCTTAGCTACTTGCCCTTGATAATGTGCTAGAGATATGTGCTTGTCCACTCTGAACTAAGATTTCGTTTCACTTTCTCGCTTGTCCTCAAGATTCATCTCATACCAACTCGGTCTCCTCACAGATCTAGAAGAACCCTCTCCACTAGCTGCCAATGTTGTTTCCACTGAGTTCAACCTCCCACCATACTCACCATCAACAAGATGAACCAATACTATGTAAGTCCTATCGTCTTTCATGCCTAACAATATCGTTACACCCATTCCCTCCTCTATCAGATGCACAACAACCCATCTGCCATAGTGAAGGGATGCATATCCGTCCTCCTCTAGAGCTGACATTGAGAGCAAGTTCTTTCTCATATATGAAACAAATAACACTCCACCCAACTCCACAAAACCATAGAAATTGAGCTGGAATAGAACATATCCAAATCATTCTACTGCTTGGGTGATGTCAAAACCATCTTCCGCAAGTATAACTTTGTCTATATCTATCAACTATAGGAACATAGCTCTTGTTCCTGTCATAGGGCGTGCTACCCCACTATCCACGTACCACTCTCCAGTATCTGCACACTCATCAACATAGTTTCTCGAATGAACATATACAAGCAAGAATTCCTTCTCAAATTTCTTCACAAATTCTTCCACTTCAGTTGAAGTGGAATTCTCAGTCTCTTCTTTTTTCTCAACTCTTCTTCTTATTGGGACACAATACTGCGTAGTAGCCATAGTTTTGACAAGAAAAATATCTCACTTTGCTCATGTCCTTCTCGGACATGGCTCCACTAATCAATCCCTTCTTCTTCTTTCCCTTAGCTAAAAGGTCCACACATTCTGCTCATCATCCTCATTTTGTTGGTATCTATGAGTGGAGATCAATCTCAGTTCCTCCTGTACGAATTCATCCCAAATTATATTCCATGTCAGCATGTTCTCTCTAACAACAACTGCTTGCACAAAATCCCGCCACAGTTGTGAGAAGTCATTCAAGGAATTTCTCACCAACTTTGCTTTTCCCACTATCTCACCAACAACCCCCAACTCATCACGTACCTGTGAAATATGGGTCAGGTATGATGTAGCATTCTTGGTGTTGGTCATTAGTGTTCCTTAACTTCTCTCTCAAAAATATTTTCTAGTTTTGATTGTTGCTTTAAAACAACTTTATCAAAGCATCCCACATTTCATAGGCATTCTTCTTTTCTCCCACATGAGGTATCAAGTGGTCTTTGACTGCATCAAGAAGAAGACGCTTATCCTTCACATTCTTCTTATTGTACTCAACCTAATCATCAATAGAAGTGGGAATCGTGATAACATCCTTGGTTATTTCACACAAATCAAGTTCCCCCAAAAGTAAAGAGACCCTCTCCTTCCATGGAGCAAAGTTGGACTCTCCCACAAGACTGTCCTCAAACCGTACGCTAAATATTATACACATCTTCAATAGCCAATCGAAAACAACTCAACAAATTACTTGCTACTCATTGTGTCAAAAAAGTCCTTGTCAACTGTACTAACAAGCATTTCTCTTACACGGTTTGATACCATGTTTGAAATATTTCCTAAACATAACCAAATCAAATTTCTCAAAATTACTTATCCAACTCTGATATTAGTCTTGTACAGGAATACAGAACACAACCACATTTCTCTTGTACACATCTTATGCAACTATAATCTAATATAATGTGCTAAGTACATTTATAGTAGTGGAATTAATTCATATCAGCAAATTATAAAAAAACAATTGACATAGTCAATTTTGGTCTAACAGACCCTGGAAAACCCCGTAGGGGGGAACCAGTTGCAAGAGAATTTTATTATTGAGCAACAGTCAAATCTCAGAAATTACAACAACAATAATATATAGCATTAAATGTTACAATACAATACATAAATTTTCATGAAACCTAGGCCAAAAAATCACCTCGAAAATTGTGTTTTTTTCTTCCTAGGAAAGTGTACCCAACTGATTGTGCAGGATGTATGACCCAGGGCAATCACTTAGCAAACCAGTATACCTTGATTTCTGCACCCAGTCACTTCAGCGGTACAACCTTTCTCTATTGTACAAATTCTCGTACAATAAATGATGTCAAACTACCTAAAAAATTGTGCCTATTTCCTCGTTTTCTATGAAAACCCAAACAACAATACGACCATACCAAACTATACAGTACAACCTGCTCATTAATGAGTATAAGTTGCCTTGGAAAATGTGCCAACTTTCCTTGGGATTTAGACCCCCTCTTGCTATTACCACTTCTCTCCTTTCTGCCGCTTGACAAAACTCCTTCTCTTTCGCTTGATGGCTCTTCTTTGTATGCTGATGCTAGTTTGAATAAATTGAAGATTGATCATTGTAAAAAAAATAAAAATTTAAATACCACAACCAATAATAAATCCTTATAAGCTATTATAAGGAAATCACAACTACTCACAAACTTTGCTATCAATCCCTTTTTTCCTTGTCTTCTTGTCTTATGTGTTGAATGGGTCCCATTTTGATTTCTTTTCTGCAATAAAACAAAACCAACAAATTAATATTTAATGCTAAATTAATTGCTTAGATGTGCATAATAGAAAAATTCAATGAATTCATACATTTGAAGCACGTTGTTTTTGAGATGGCTCCTCTTGTGATGTAATTATGTCCATTTCTTTGACCTTCTCCTTGTACACTTTTTTTGACATCCCTACTGGCATATTTCAGATATCACTTCGTTCATCCTTTGGGATTTTAAAAATCTTCATGTAAATCTAGAATGACATCAAACTACTTTTATGCTGATATTAAAAAAACTTAAAGAAAAATAAATATTAATAAACAAATGCTTTGTAGTAGTACATATATATTCTATAAAAACATGTTTAAAAATATTAATTTTTGAATGATTTTTGTTGTTGCAAGTCTGACATGTCTCATTGACCATTGCCTTGGAAACATCTCTTGTAGTTTAGATATAACCTAATTCTTTGAATCATTGGATTAATTCATGTATCGTAAGTGTAAAGTACGTATATACGTTCTTTCCATTATACCCCTCATAGTTTTATAAAATATTTTCCCTCTTTCATTAACTTCTAGCACCACTCCAGATGAGCTAAGCACCAATTTATCGTCATTTACATCTTCCATAATTTTCTTTTCTTATGCTGACATCCCCTTATGTTTTTTTTAACATGAACCTTGAAAGTATGGTATTAATAAAAAAAAGCTATAATCAGCTGAGATTACAAAAAAGGAAAAATTGTGTCCTGCAAAGTTCTGAAGAGACCAAAAATATTGAGAGATAAAACCTGAAAATTGACTCCTTTAACTTGTTTCTATGCCTGGTGCTACTGCCAGATCCCCTATAAGGGTATACCCTATGAAAGACTCCTGAGACTAGATAACAAAAATACATTCTATTCCCAAGAGCTAGACATTCTCCTTCTCCTTTCCCTTCTGAGCTTTGACAAATTGATTCGTTACTGCCTTCTCCAATGTGAGACTCCTTTTCCTGCCATCTTACTAGTGATATTTTTCTCTATCAAATTCACAGCCCCACGATGTTCTGCATGCCAGCTACAATGGGAGACTCATCCCAAACCATCTCAATGCTAAGGAGGATGTGAACAATGTTAGCATCTTCGTTTGGATGAGCTTTAATACCGTCGACATAAGTGAGCATATTTTCAAACTGAATTTGGACTGGGTTTTCTTTCAGGGCCTCACCTGCTCTGTTTTTTTCCTCATTGTCAATTTTTTTTTTGTCCCTATCAGCTGAAGCCGAGCCTAACTCATTATAGGAATACAAACTTATGGTTTGCATTCTCTTTTGCATGGACCATGCCGATTTCTCCTGAGAGCTCTACGTTGGAGTGGGGCAATGCCTGGGGAAAGGCTACTTTGTGAAACTTCATGATACTTCGATTGGGTCCTTCCTTAAACAGTTTGAAAACTGAGTCAACTTTATATGCTAACTTTTGGGCATGGAGATAGTTCCCAGAAAGAGGAAGAAAAGTCCAGTCCCCAGGCCGAGGATTTATTGCGTTTTTGGCAGAAAATTGTTTTTTCTTCTTGCTAGGAGGGGATAGGAAGGACGTGGAATCCTGATCAATCTTAACATTTAGCTTGGATTTCCCTTGGGGACAGACTATATTCCATAGCTTCTTAAGGTACATAAAATAACTTGGGAGGATAATCATTTACCTTGGACATCCTAATATCGAGCTTAACTCCTTTATTTGCCATCTTGTCTGCCTCAACGTTATTGCTTCTTAGAATGTGAAAATAGGAAGCTTGAGTTTCTCTAGAAATTTGTTGAATACGCTTGTAAATTCGGTTGGTTTTGACCATGCCTTTATTTCTTTTGCTGTTCATTCTTTGTATTACCTACTTTGAGTCCCTAATTACTGTGATCTTTCCGATGCCAAGAATCTTGACCAAGTATATGCCATAGAACAACGCAAGCCATTCATCTTCATTGTTGTATTTCCATCCTAGACCCCAGGCGAAAGTAGTCACAACTTTACCTCCTGGATCAAATATGATCCCACCCACACCTGCTTCCCCAGGATTTCCTTTCGTAGCCCCATTGAAGAGAAAGGAGTGAGAGTTCAGACTTTCCTTCCACTGAGTGAAATCCTTGAAGTTTTTTCGAATTTCCCAATTGTGAAGCCCATCCTTCCTTTTGGTTTGAAGAGAGTTCTATGGTATGAGTTCTTTGCACCATTTTAGATCTTCATCTGTTATTTTTTTAGATGGGGAGGTGGTGATCTGCCTTGTGTTCAAAGTCTCTTTTATCATATTTGCCACTTTGAAGGCAGTTCGTTGAGCATCTGCTTTTTTATTGTCAAAGACAATCCTGTTCCTTGTAAGCCTAATTTTCCAGCATACATTTTTGAGAGCTGCATCCAAAATTATTCCAAGGATCTTCTTTTTTCTTAATTTTCTAGGATAGCATCCTTTCCAGCTTGTCATCATAGTGTTTACTGCCCCCGGGAAAACCGGATTCTACCCATCCTTTCCTAGGAAGAAGGTCCAAACTCGTTTGGTAAATGGGCACTCTAGGAACATGTGTTGAGCTGATTCAGAATTTTCTTGGCAGAGATGGCACCTTGAGGGCCCATGAAACCCATGTTTCCTTAGATTTTCAGCTGTTAAAATATTTTCTTTAGATAGAATCCAAAAGAACGCATTGTTTTTTGGGATGTAGAAAGAGTCCCATACCTTCCTCCAGTTTCTTTGCTGAATGCCATTCCCTGAATTTTGTAGAGATTGATAGCCTTCTTTTACGGTGTAAGTCCCAGAGTTCCCCCAACCTCTCAAATATTTTTCATTGAGGTTAAGAGGGGCAATTCCATGTAGAAAAGAGTTAAAGGAAGCATAGATAAGATCTAAGTGTGAGGGCGGATTTAACCGAATCAAACCTTTCTAGTCACCCCTAGATCCCCAAATAGTGAAGTCTTTTAAGGACTTGTAACCATGATCTTCCAACCACCTACGGAGAAGGAGAAACTCAGCTTTAGAAGAAAGATTGGGCCTTCCCAAGATGGAGTCTATCCATATATTTGATTTTAATACCATTATCGAGGATCCAGTATATCTTATATTTGATTAGACCAGCAGAGTTTTTAAGCTGGTTCCATATGGATGTTCCTTTACCCCCCAAGGGGAGATCCAAGATTTTGGACTTCTTCCTTTTTATATATTTTCTCCTAATTGCCTCTATCCACCATTCCTTGCCTCCTGCGATCATTCTCCAAACCATCTTTGCCCCCAAATCTTGATTCACTTTCCCTTGATCCCTGATTCCAAGCCCACCATTATTTTTATTCTCAATTACATCTTCCCAATTCACCAGATTAAACTTTCTCCCCTGCATCTTACCTCCTTGCCAGAGGAACTTCCTAATTTCCATGTTAAAGGATCCGATGAATGCCTTTGTATCCATGAATATTTCACACGAGAATATTGGATACGATGAGAGGATTGATTTTATTAAGACCACTCTGCCGGCTAAGTTAAGCCAAGAGTTGGTCCATAGCTGAATTTTTTTCTTCATCTTTTTGATTAGAGGCCTCCAGACCGCAATTGAAATTTTCTTATTAACGATTGGAATTCCAAGATATATGAAGGACATCCATTTTAGATTGACTTGAATTCCTAGAATGTTTGCAAGGTCTCAAAGGGAATTTGGATTGTTGTTCCAACCATACATCAAAGATTTGTTTTCATTTAGTTGACTACCAGATACTTTTAAGAAGAGGTCCAACGTGGTCCTGAGACGCCTAGCTATTTGGGAAGAGGCACTACACAATAGAGTAGTGTCATCCACGAACTGGGCGTGGTTGATGGCTGGAACCCCTCTTGCTATGATTATTCCTGGAATTGTCCCTTCATTCCTTAGTCTATTTAGCCTTCTACTAAGAGAATCTGTGAGTAAAATGTAAAGGAAGGGGGGCATTGGGAATCCTTGCATAATTCCCATTTTTTCTTGGAAGAACGAGGTGGGATGGCCATTTATGAGAGGAGAAATCCATGACTTGCTTATACAAGCCTTCACCCACTGAATGAAGGTTTCTGGGAATCCATAAATCTGCATGACTTGATAAATGTACGAGTGCCTTATCCTATCAAATGCATTTGTGAGATCTAGTTTGATTGCCATACCTGCCTCCTTGCGAGATTGACTGGAATGGATTGCTTCTTGCACCATCAGGATGTTATCATAGATGTTTCTTCCATCTATGAAGCCCCCTTGGTTTTCGAAGGTTATGTCTGGGATTACCTTCTTCATCCTGTTAGATATTACTTTCGAGATAATCTTATAGGAGGAATTACACAATGATATTGGTCTATACCTTTTGATGGAGGACCAGTTCTGATCTTTGGGAATTAGAGCCAGGAACATTGAATTCGTGGCACCTCCAATACGTTCCGTGGACTCTGACCAAATTACCATTTTTACAAGGTCTTTTTTGATAATATTCCAACAGCTTCTGTAGAAATTGATTAGGAACCCATCGGGTCTCAGAGCCTTGTCAGGATGAAAAGTCTACACTGCTCTTCTCACTTCTTCAAAGGTAATATGCTGAGTAAGGAAATCGTGATTCTCCTGCACTAGATGTGGAATTTCTTCGCTAAGCGAGTGCATGTCTTTTTCTGAAATTTCTTCTTCCCTAGAGTAGAGCGCTTGAAAATGTGCCTTGACCTCTTTTTTAATTATCTCAGGGTCGTTGATTTTGCCTCCATCATCAACAATTAATTCCTTTATGGTGTTTTTCCTGATACGTTGTTTGCACTGATAATGAAAGAAACTTGAGTTTTGGTCACTTGCTTTTAGCCATAAAAACCTAGATTTTAATCTTAGGTCCATCTCCACCTTTCTCTGGATGACTGAATTTTTTTGATCAATCTCTCTTTCCCTTAGTAGCATTTCTCTGGTGACTTCTTTCCTTTCTATTTCCTCTTGAATCTCTTCCAGATTCTTAAGCAAGTTGATTTTTTCATGTCTAGGGTGAGGCCGATCGGCTAGCCATATCTTAATCTCCTTTTTTACATTTTTTAAGTTTTGTTCCCAAATATAAGCTCGGGATCCATGGAAATAATTTCCCTAGGCTTGTGAAAATATTTCATGAAACCGTGGCTCACTTAACCACACAGGAGAAAACTTGAAAGGTTGGGGGCCCAGGTTACCAATTGGTTCCAACGAGAAAATTATTGGCTTGTGATCCGAGACAGCTGAGGTTAGAAGTCATGAGACTGGAAGCAAGGGATTATTTAGCAGAGAAGAACTTACAAGGATACGGTCTGGTATGGCTGTGATATTCCTAGGACTAGTCCATTTATTGCTCCGTGTGTACTTTCCTTTCCTTTGCTTGATGTCGGCTAGCTTCCAAGAAGCTATTACGTCTTCTAGCCTTTCCCCATACGGGTCTCTAACTTTTGAGCCACCTTTTTTTTCATCCGGTGAGATGGTTACATTGAAGTCTCCTGTGATTATATAAGGGAGGTGCATCTTCCCATATCTCTACGATTCCAATTGTTGCCAGAATTCTTCCTTAGCTTCATTGATTGTTGGACCGTAAATGTTTCCTATCCAGATTGTTTCATGATTCTCCAGATCTTCCAGCTCAACGAAGAGCCAGTGTCTACTTTCTATTAAGGATTTAAAATTGAAAAGTGAAGTCCCACCAGGTTAACATACCCCCTGAGGCTCCTTGTGCACTTATAGCTTTCCCTGATCAGTTTTTCCAAAATCTTTTAATGGTAGCCAAGCTTTCTACCTCTTGCATCTTAGTCTCCTAGATTGTGAGGATGTTAATTTTTTCTGTGAATTTGAAACTCTTAATTGCTTCTACCTTTTTCTGGCCTCCTAAACCTCGACAATTCCAGGAGATTAGCTTCATTATTTTTTGATTGGTGTTGAACCCACTCTATCCTTTCTTCCCTTCGGCAGTTCGAGATGTAAAGGTTTTACCAAGTGGTCTAGGCTTGATTGCTTTCCTATCACTTTTCCCCTAACCGTATCTTGTTCTTTGTGATATTTATTGGGATTTATTCCTTTCCTGGTTAGTTTCTCGGACTCTTCCTCTCTACTTTCCGAGGTATCCTCCGAATGAGCCTTAGATCTAGATCTTGTGACCGAACTCGAGTTCTGGGAAGATTCAGGCCTTATTTCCACAAACGGCTGTGTTGGAAGAAGTGATTCATAGGTTTGTCCAATCTCTTCTAGTACTGGTTCCATTCCTTTGTTCTCCTGGGGTGTCTCTTCTTTCTCCACTGCTATACTTCCCATTTGATCCTAGGGTTTTGATGCTGATGCCAAGGATTAGAAGTTATTTTCTGAGACTTTTTTCATTTTTTCCAGGGAGTTCACTTGGATGCTATTTGATTTGTTTCCTTTTATTCTACTCACTTCATTCCATTCCTCTCTTGTGATCTCTCCTTCCTCATCCTATGTTTTCTTTTTGCAGGACTTCACAAAATGCCCATTTTCATGGCATACCTTACGCTTAAATGGGATTTGCTCGTAGTGAAATGTTTGGAGATGCTTCGAGCCTTCCATGTTAAGATTTATTGCTTCTAGAAAACCTTTTTATAGGCCTACTTCCACACATATTCTGGCGCAGGAGAAAATTGGCGGCTTCAGCTCTTACTTGTCTATGTATTTTCCCAGAGAGTTTCCTATAGTTTTCAGATCCTCATCACTCCAGTAGTGTAGCGAAAGGTGCGACAGTTTTACCTAGACTAGTACTTCTGAAGGTATACCCTTCTCTGGATCAAAGGATTGATCCCAATTGTTGAGGTACATTCCTCTTGGGCCCATGAAGTATGGCCTGTTCCTGAAGATTAAATCTTTGTCTTCTTTTTTTTGGAACAAAAAAACAAAGAAGCCCCTTCCACAAAAAATTTGTTGAACCTCTCCATGGATTAGAGGTTGCCATTTTTTGTCCAGCCAAATTTCAATAGAATGAGGGGATGGCCAAAGGCCAGTGAAATTCCCAACAAGTCCATGTTCGTGTAGAGCCACTGCTTTGAATTTTGAAGCCGTCGAAGAGAGAGTGACATCTGAGACTTAAACGAGATTGAAAAACTAGGAATCCAATGGGGCGTTTTTTGCTACCAACTGGGAGACCAGACTTGCTCTCCGCCCATCCAGATCTGGATAAGGTGAATCCATGGCAAGCAAATGAAAGGCAGCAAGGCCATAAACCATAAGGCATAAAACAACCAAAAACCATAAGGCAGAAAACGACCAAAAACCCTAGCAGACAAAATTGACAATCCTCGATTGACATTCCCTTATGTTACTATCAGTCCCTGCATAAAATTCTATATATGTGAATTGGATTGTTTGAAACTTATTATTGAATATTCTTAAGTATAATATTACTCAAAATTCAACAAAAAATTCATGTTTTTTTATTTACTTGATTCATCCCTTTGCACATTTTCCAACAAGGTTTTATGCTCTTCTGCACTTAGATTGAAAAGGATCTTATCAAAATTCCTCATTTTTTGGCTCTGCATGTGAGACATTAACTGATACATATTAAATTAAATTTACAAATAATTCAAACATATTAATTTGATACAGGAATTACAAAGAACTTGCCTTCTTCCCAACTTTGGATGTGCTTCTATCATCTCGACTAGAATTGTTGTTCATTTAACTTTTATCTTTCATTTTCTATTAATAAACAACCTCGACCATTAAATGAAGAAATTATTAAGTATATTATACAAAAAATTGAATATCTTCATAATAAAAATTAAAAAAATAGGCATACCGATGTGTTTCCAGATATTGAATGCATCGATGCTTCTAATATATGGATGCACCAACGATCCTATGTTGATGCATCATTAATCACAATAGAATAAAAGAATTTTGCAAATGCAATTGATGGTGCGATTTATTAACTATAAAACACCGAAAATCGAACGATGTGCTTTCATAATTACCACAGCGGGCGTTATAGAAAACATGACGCACTGACAACATCGTAAGAATAATTGTTTAAATTAATATGATAGACATAAATTGTGCATTTATACTGTAAACACACCAGTGCATTTAGACAAATAGAATGTGCTGGAAACTACACAAGGTTTTGTTTTAAAGAACTAAAAAAACTAACGGGGATGACAAGGTTTTAGGTTCGACCCAATAAGTGTCCCTTCACACCCAATGATTTATGTATAAAACTACAAACCAAAAAAACCTAAAATCCGTAAGAGTAAAAATCCTAATTGTGAAACAATTGAGTGATTTAAATTGTAATGTAAAATTTTGTAGCCACATAAAATGAAAAATATAACTAGAAAATCTAAATATGAAAATGATAATAACAATTTACGTACTTGAAATTTATATTTTGTAGGGATTTGTTTGATTCAACATACAATAGAATTTTTGATCTTCGGAATAATCGGGTTCCTCCAAACGTGTCCCTAATACCTCTATCCCAAAACTCTCCCTTTGAAATTCCGCTTAAATAATGAACTAGTGATTAGGTTTTATTTTTTAATACCGTGTAGGTTTTTTTTTTAAATTGAATTTTCCATTTATTTTGAATCTATGGAAAATAATTTGTCTAAATTTTTACTTTCTATTTTTTGAATGTTAGCATTTAATTTCCTACCTAATTTTCAATATTCCTTATCCACAATCTTTTTGTATCCTTCTTAAACCCTTACATTTGCTGTAATTTTTGTCCAGCCTTACCCTCAATCTTGTTTTGAATCATTGCCTTATTGTTTTTTTGTTTATTGATGCTTGCTTTAGTTTCTTCCTTGCTTTTAATAAGATGGTTGATCGCATGGATACTCAAAGATTTTCAATCTATTAGAATTTTTTTGCTTTAAAATGATCAAATGCAGGGTGATTTTGTCCAAGGGCAGTCTTAATCATCCATCATTGTAAGAGTTTTTAATTCTATAACGAAACTCTAAAGTTTCTAGTGTGAAGGTGTTGTAAAATGAGTTTTGTTTCTATAGAAAAAGTTCAGTTCTCATAGTTTGAAGGTGTAGGACGCCTGCTATAGAAAAACCTTATCATCACCTTTTTAAATCGGTCATCTATAGTTGTTCACCTACACTTTGTCAAATCATCCGCACGAGGGACTCTTGATCATCAACGAAATATTGTGTGGATTTAGAAGTGGCACAAACATGTTGGCATCAATTTGTACTTTTCCACCAAGATATCCAATTGCGATTTTTAACTTGACCTCCAAAGACACATGTCCCTCATTTCATTGTACGACCAAGTTAGCTAGATGCATGTGAAAGATAATAATTTGGGTCATGATTTAGTTTTTCCTAAACATAATTTTTGTCATAGTTCAAATTTTCACTTTCTTAAGAACCCTAGCAAGCTCGTGTTCTTTACTAGCTCCATAACATATTCAACCATGGAACCACATAAGGGTGGACATCTGGTGCGTCACGAACCAGATGGAGTCTTATTAGACAGTTACCCAAACTGTATTGAAAGATTTAAGGAAGCAACGTGGTTTGATTTTTTCCAGCTCCTCCAGAGATATAACAAACATACGACCATATATTTTGTTGAAGTATTTGATGGACACCAAGCAATTATTAGAGGATTGACTATCAAAGTAGTTGAAGAATCTATTGCATTTATCTGTAATCTTCCTACAGATGGTGAAAGGTGGGTTAAGAACAAAGAGATTAAGGTTTATTGTTACAATGAATTTCTGAAGAATAACTTTCTGAATCCAAATTGGAGGTGTGCTGTACCCAGAACCTGGTTGAAGGAAGAATGGGACAAACTCTTAATGATGGTTCATAATTTTATCATAAATGAGGGAAGGTATAATGTTTTGTTACTTCACCACATGATATTCCCTTTTCATTTCACAGGTTAATTCAGGTTAAATTTTCCCTTTTTATTTCTCAAGAGCCTCACTAAGATGTCCAAGAAGATCGAGACAAATCTTAAACTGCAGTAGAGCATCTTCTAGCAAGCATTAATTAAATTGCTAATTTTATATGAACTCAGTAAGTTGGGAAGAACATGGAACCATTTCATGTTCTTTGCTTGTTTGAATGCTAAGGTTGGTCCACCCTTAGAAGCTTAAACTCCAACTCCAAGCAGAAATTCCAAGTTAGATAAAATATTAAAAGGTCCAAGTGAAGCTAATACATGTTTGAAACAATAGGTTTTTCCTTCTTCCACAAAGATTCAAGAGTATGAAGTTAGGTGATCAACTGAAACAACAAAAACCTCAAGAAAAAGGATACATCTCACAACAACATAAGTGAAGGAAGTTCTTGGCTTAATAAAGTATATACTAAGAGAAGGAACAAAAAAGAAACAATCACATAAACCGAGATGCAAGAAAATGCACCAGAAGTAGAGTTTTAGTCTATTGATATAAAAATTTCACCACTTCCAATTGAAAATCACGATAGTTAGAAATAAGAGGACCAATTGAAGCCTCAACATTCAAAGAAAATAAATAAATTTGCTTCAAAATCAACTATTAAATCAACTCCACTAGATATCGCCAACGAACCCACAGGGGATGAATTTGCTGAATCGTTTGATATCTTGGTAAAAAAAAATCAATCAAACTTGTATTCATAAGAAAAATAAAAAAAATTTCCATGCCCTTTCTTAGGAAGGAGGCCTCATACTAGTCCAACAAACAAACTCAGAATGAATGTCAAATATATCTTTGACCCTTCTCTGAAACAATACAATTATTCAACAATATGATTCTCCTCCTATCATAGATAGGTGGTCTCCAAAAATTAGAACTCAAAGGAATAATACAAAGGGAAAAATAAGAAAGCACTCTCTAGAAAGAAGAATGCTAAAGAATCCAAGAGGATGGAGCTAGAGCCTACTCTAGAGATAGAATCAGGTCCTGAGATATAACAAGTAGAACTAAGCAGACATGTATCACCTGAACAGACAACACTTGAAGCTCAGATGACATTAAATCCAGTAACTATACCAAAGGCCAAGAATATCTTAAACTTACCATATTTTGATAGTGAAGATGAAGAAAAAGAGGTGAAGTTTCGAAATGAAACATGGAAACATCTAGAGAATCATCATCAATAGGTAGAACAAGAGACTTCTAGGATGTTTGTTCTAGCAGAGATAGAGGTGACGAATTAGCTTATAAAATGAACTCTTTTGGATCGAAGATTTTGCAATGTCGATTGACGCATAAAATTGTCAAAGTGATAAAGAATGTATTGAAACTGTTTATTGTCCTTTTTTACTACAATTTTTTGATCTTTTTAAGATCCTTTGTATGTAATACCTTTAAAAGTAATATTGGAAATTTATCGAGGCTCATGTATGATTGCCAATCGTTGAATATTCGAGTTTAATGTCAAGACCGAGTTAGTTGTATGTTCCTATAAAAGTGGATATTGAACCAAGTTAGTTTCTATGTTGTATCTAATGTAAATATAGTCCTAATCATTGTCAGGATTCAACCTGTTCTTTTAGGATCTTAGATCCTATTTCACTGTAAAAATATATATATATATATATATATATAAATGAAAATCGAGACATGAGAAAAGGGGTTCGAAAGGGAGTTTACAAGGATAACTTTGCCTATGTATTTTGTTTATAGCATCTGATACAACAATGGTTTCTCATGTTCTATGATCATTTGCTCATTCAATAGACTATGTTTTTTCATTCATTCTTTTCTCTCTCTTATTTAAATACAAGAAAAATTATTGCGGTGCATTAGTTATCTTTCCTTGGTAAGATCAAATGATTATAGTTTTATGTTAATTTCCTAAGCTTGAAAGCTGTGTCTAAATATATGTTTCAAATATTTTGACAATATTTTAATATTTGAATCTAATATATGAGTTTATATATGTCTTTCCTATATATTCATCTCTCTTTCTTATTTTCATTGTGTTCATATTTGGTTTGATTTTCTGAGTAGAATGCCTACGATTTATAATATTTCACCCTTTGTATTAGACATTCTTTAAATCATAAACCTTAAATATTTTACATCGTTATGACATTTATCCTCAGACCTTCTTTATAAATCTGAGTCAACCCTACCCCAATCAGAATGTGATAGGAATGTCCCATTTACAATCATAAGACATCCTCTAACACTAACATTTTTTGGCGTTGTTTTTAGGGAACAATGCAAAAAAGATATTTTTCCGTGGGTTATATGAATATGAAAAAAATGGCTTTTGATGGTGAAGAAGAGTTAGATACAAGTTTTGATTGTAATATTTCACCTCTAATTCAATATTTCCATTTTGGATCCTAAGAAGAAAGGGACTAGGACCAATCCTGAATCCCTTGATGTATGAGCAGTCTCTGACCCAAAAAATATCTTGAACCAAGGTAGTATCTTCCAAGAGGCATTATCCTCCAAATTCACTTGTTTTCCAAAGCCTCCTAAAATTCTCATTCGTAGGAAGTAACTTCATCTCCTTCAGTTGTCTCAGAAACTTTTTCTCTCCATATATTGAAGATGTTGAAGAAGAAATTACCTTCTTAGGCATGCCTTTAAAGTTTTTACCAAATATTTTTGAGAATATTAAAAAAGAGATATTGACCACTCCATTGTCTATCCCTCAAGCAAGTAATTCCGAGGAAAGAAAATATGAATTTAACACCTTCACTAATCCTCTTGTTGTAGAACCATTTTTGGAATATCTAGTTAATCCTCCTGAGATCAAAACCCCAACTCTTCATATATCCATTCCTATTTTTCAACCATTATATCCTCTTAAATTCAAAACAACGCCCTCTCCTCAAATCCAAACCATTATTGTACAATAGATGGCATGATATGTAGGTGGAGGAGGTGGAAGAGAATCCTCACCCAATATAATGGATAAGATTAAGGCCACTACATATTCCCCATTAGTCACACCTCAAAATATCCATGATTTTTCAGATGGTGACTATTTAAAAAATCTTCCAAGGTTTAATGGGGAAGGAGAGACAACAACTGGAGAAAATTTGACATATTTTTACAGTTTCATTGATAACCATAACATCGAGCACACTGATGTTTGGATGAGGGTTTATGTTCAGAGTTTGAATGGGGAGGTTAGGTAGTGGTTTAGAGATATTGCACCCAGATCTATCCCTGATATAGATGTCATAGATGATGTTTTTATTATACAATGGGGGGGGGGGGATTATCTATAGTATATAATAGAATATGGATCTCTTAAAAGAAAATCTGGTGAATCGGTTTCTGATTTTACTAGGAGGTTCAACAAAATGTATAGTAAAATATCTGCATAGATTAATCCCACATAGACATCTTCCAATATCACTTTTGCTAATTCCTTTGAATTTGAATTTTCATTGTTTCTTAGAGAACAAAGATCAATCACTTTGACCAACATGTAGTAGGAAACCATTGAGGTTGAGTCCAATATATTGGCAGCTAAGAATCTTAAGTTCATATTTGTCAAAGAAAAAAGAAAGCATAAGGATTACGTAAAACCATCAACTTTTAGACTTTCACCTCAACCAGATAAGATTGATGAGATGGAAAAAATTATAAAGAATATATCCTATAAGCTAGCAATGGGGGTACAAAAAGGATTATCTATACTATATAATAGAATCTGGATCTCTTAAAAGAAAAGATGGTGAATTGGTTTCTGGTTTTACTAGGAGGTTCAACAAAATGTATAGTAAAATCTATTCATAGATTAACCCCATAGAGACATCTACCAAGATCATTTTCGTTAATTCCTTTGACTATGAATTTTCATTGTTTCTTAGAGAAAGGATATCAATCACTTTGACCAACATGTAGGAATCAACCATTGAGGTTGAGTCCAATATATTGGCAATTAAGAATCTTAAGTTCATATTTGACGAATAAAAAAGAAAGTACAAGGATTACTTAAAACCATCGATTTTTATCCTTTCATCTCAACCATATAAGATTGATGAGATGGAAAAAATTATAAAGAATATGTCCTATAAGCTAGAAAAATTGGAAATTGAGAATAGAAGCCCGAGTAAATTTACACAACAAGGAGGAGTTAATAGAAATTTTAATTAATTCAAATCAAATCATCCCCCACAGATTTTACAAAGGGAAAGGAAAGAGAATGTTAAAAAAAATACAACATCCTCTTCCTAACAACTATGTAGTGGATGAAGTTGATGAATCAAAAATTGATGATGATTAAGATAATGGAATTCATCTGATTGAAGAAGAACCCTCAACTTTGTTCATGACTAGACAACAATGTGACGAGTCTCTGACTTTGAATGAGATATATTTTAAATATGACGAATAGTTTTATGATTCAACTCAAAAAGAAATCCAAAACAAATATAATTTGAGGTCGAAGTATGTCCCCATGGTTCAAATTTGACAGAATCAAAACACAAATGATACTACTATACCAACTTAGCAGGTGGTACCCAAGGAGCAAAAGAAGAAATCAGATCAACATGACATGTATGGAAATTCACAATTAAAGGATAAATACATGCTTTCATTTGCATATATTCTAGAAAATGAAATTAGTAAAACTAAGGTGCCTATTCCTTTGCTTGAACTAATGAAAAATCAGCAATATACATATTTTATTCTGAAATTTTAGTCATATGTTGAAATTGATGCTTTTTTCAAGACACACTTAACCTCCAATATGATAAACCAACCATTCTATTTGGTCCACATGTGGAAGAAAAGGAAACTCCACTCTTCCTTTCTATATTTCCCTGAATATTCTTGACAAAATAATTCATAATTTCCTCCTAGACTCTTGATCCTCACACAATCTTACGCCCAAAGTAGTAATGGAGAAATTAGGTCTTGAGATCACCAAACCTTACAAAGATACACACTCTTTTGATTCTAAACAAGTGAATTGTTCAGGTGTGATTAAAGGATTAGTGGCAACTTTGACTGAACTTCCCATGAAGACCATTGTGATGGATGTTGTGTTTGCAAACATTCCCCCAAGGGTTGGTATGTTTCTTTCTTGGTCACAGGAACAGATAGTGGGTGGTACCATGGAGTTAGACATGTCATATTGCTATATACCTATTTTTGGTAGTGATCATAGGATATTATACGGGGAGGTTCAATTAACTTTTATTGTCAGTGATTCTTAAAATCCCACCAACCATCCGCTCTATGTTGTACAAGAAGATATTGATGCTTTCATGTTGCAAGTCACTGATTTACACCATGCATAGTTGACAGAAATAGGGTTGTAGGCTAGCAAGTAGATGACAAAGAAGGTAATATGTGGAATATTTACTTTGATTGATCATAAATAAAAGAAGGTTAATGGGATGGTACAATGTTCATTTCTCCTTACAATGAAGTTGTCTCTTTGATGTATAATTTGTATTTAAAAACTGCTAACAATATTGTTGAATATGAATCCTTAGTGCGTGGATTAAGGGAGGCCAAAAACATGAATATTCAGCAATAGATGGTTTTTGGTGATTCATAATTAATTATTTAGCAAGTTAGAAATATATATCAAGCAAAGGAATTAAGGTTAAAGCAATATCCTAATGAGGTATGGGACTTGATTAACAATTTATTCTTGGATTTTAATTTGTTTTATTGTAAGAAGTGAAAATTAGAGAGCAGATTCAATAGGTTTAGTCTGTAGTAGTTTCAACCCTCCTTTGAATCGTGAACTAAAATACGAAGTTCAAGTCATATGTAGGGCAACTATTCTGGACAATATCAAGCATTGGCATGTTTTTTTAGATGACCAAGTGTTAAAAATATTTTTGGATTGTGTTGATGATTTTTCTACCTCCCTTTTTATCAGGATAATGAATATGATGATGCATCATGATATCAGCTCAATACCTTTTGTAAACAAAGTGGAAAATCATCAAACTATTTAATTGAAAAGTAACTACTTTTCAAAAAGGTATGGTCCCATTGGAAAGGATTTTTGACAACAATGATGTCGTGATTAAGCCTTCAATTCAAACTCGGGAATATGATGTAGTCAATCTTGGAATTCATATTGATCCTAAACCCATTAAATAGTCTAGTTCCTTACTTGAATTTCAGAGGAAAAAATATATTAGTATTATGAAGGAGTATGTAGATATTTTTTCATGGACTTATCAAGATTTGAAGTCATATAACACTGATATAATTCAACATAAAACCCCTCTCAAGAAAAATACCAAACCTTTTAGAGAGAAACGGATACAACTCAACACTTCGTTGTTTCCTATAATAGAGAAAGAATTGAAAAAACTTCTTGATGCTAAAATTATAGTGCCTCTCAGGTACTCTGTTTGGGTTTCTAATTTAGTTCCAGTAAAAAAAAAAATGGTGAAATTAGATTGTGTGTAGATTTCATAAATTTAAATTGGGGTTCTTTAAAAGATAATTAACTACTACCAAAGATGGATCAAATTCTACAGAGATTTGTAGGTGCACAAAGGATCTCAATGATTGATGGAAGCTCTTACTACAACCATAATATTGTAATTGTTGAGGAAGACAAATAAAATACTAAGTTTCACTACGCTATGGGGTACCTTTATGTATGATAAAATTCCTTTTGGTTTGATGAATGCAGGTGCTACATTCTAGAGAGCCATGGACATAGCATTCATTGGAGAAAAAGACAAGTTCATTATGATATATTTAGATGATATCACTGTCTTTTCACAATTGGATGATCAACATCCGTAGCATCTCAGGAAAACATTCCAGAAATGTAGAAAGTATGGGATATCTTTGAATCCAAAGAAATCACTCTTTTCCATGCAAGAAGGAAAACTCCTGGGGAATATTGTATTATCCGAAGGAATAAGGATTGATTTGGAAAGAGTGAATGCAATTCATAAAATTGATATTCCTAGAAATAAAAAGGCCATTCAATATTTTCTTGGAAAGATCAATTTCTTGAGGAGGTTCATACCTAACTTTATTGAGATTGTTAAACACATTACACATGTTAAAGAAGGATGATTAGATCAGGTGGACCAGTGAGTCTAAACTATATTTTCAAAGAATCAAACAAGTTTTAGTTGAGGCACTTGTTCTTATTAGTCCCGCTTATTCAAAGGTATTATTAATATTTTCATTTGCTTCTGAGTAGATCCTTGTTTTTGTTTTGTTGCAAAATAGTTCTGAGGGGTATGAGAAATCCATATCATTCTTCAACAATGCTCTTAGGGATGTAGAACTGAAGTACAACATAATGAAAAAATAGGATTATTCTTTAGTAAAACATTTACGGTCTATGTTTTGCATTCAAAGATCATTGCTTATGTTCCTAGAAGCACAATAAAGGATATTTTGGTGCAACTTGACAGTGAAGGAAAAAGAGGTAAGTGTATAGCAAATATCCTTAAATATGATGTTGATATTAAACCCACCAAATTAATTAAATGACAAGGCTTAGCTAAATTGCTTGTTGATTCAAACTATAAAGATATCGCAATAAATCAAGTTTGTAATGAATCAATTGTAAAAGAACCAGAATACCAAAATGACAATTTACAAGTACTATATAAGTACATTTCCTCAGTTTGGTACAAGGATATAATTTAGTTTTATGGAATTTGAAGTGTCCACCAGATTTTGACAAATCTAAGTTTGGATCATTGAAGTTGAAGGCTATGAAATTTTGCATTATTAATCAAATTCTATTTTGGAAATATCTAGGTGGTGTCTTATTAAAGTGTGTGGATGGGGATGAATCAAATTTTATCATGTCAGATATGCATAGAGGATCACATGGAGGTCACCAATATTGGAAAACTAGAACATATAAGATCACGAGAGTTGGTTGTTATTTCCCTACTTTTTTTTTATGTATTTGCAAAGATAAGAGCATGTGAGTAGTGTCAAATATTTGCTGGAAAACAGAAGTTTCAATCCTTACCTTTGAAACTAATTGTGGCAAATGAACCTTTCCAACAATGGGGCCTAGATTTAATTGGGAGATACAATCACTATATGGTGGACAACATAGGTGGATTCTCAAGGATACAAATTATTTTACAAAATGGATTGAAGCCATCCCAATAAGGAATGAAGCATATAAGGTAATAATGAATTTCCTAGAGCAAACATTTTTTCCATATTTGGTTGTCCTAGGAAATTAGTTATTGACAATGAACCTGCCTTAAAATCTCGTCAAATGATTGAATTCTATGATAGACATAATATCATTCTGGTACACTCTACCCCATATTATCCTCAGGGTAATTGGTTGGCAGAGTCTTCTAGTAAAAGTTTGTTCAGGATCATCAAGAAAATGTTGGAATCAAACAAGAGATGATGGGATTCAATGTTAAAATATGATCTGTGGGATGACATAATAATAACCAAAAAATCTATTGGCACTTCTCCATTTTAGTTGGTGTATGGGATTGATGCTATATTCCCTACTCAACTTGGACTACCCATTTTGAGGAGATGGAAGAATCCAATGATATACAATGAAGAATCTATCAGTTGATTGAAGTTCAATAGACTAGGGACATGTTGGTTGAAAAGACTCAAGATTACCAAGTCAAAGTTAAGGTTTTATTTGATAGAAAATCCGAAGAAGAAAACTTTCACCTAGGGGACCTAGTGCTAAGGTGGGATGCTAGGAGGGATGATAGGACAAAACATGGTAAGTTTTATCATATTTGGTTAGGTCCTTTATGAATATAAGAAGCATTGGATTATAACACTTTTATTTTGTAGAATTTGGATGATGAAAATCTTGTTGGAGGCCTAGTAAATGGGTAGATTCTCAAGCACTTTTTTTTATTGAGTCTGTTTAGGATTAACCTTTGTAAAATGTTGAGTTTAAGGTTTAATTTTAGTAGGTTAAATGAATAAATACTCCACAACCCAATGGAGATAGAGCATTGGTTCAGTTTTCAGATTTGAATTTGGTTTTACACAGTTCAATAAGTTTTAAGTAGGACTAATTTTTAGTTTTCAGTATTCAATATGTAGTGAGAAAAATTAGTTTCAAGGTTCAGTCATTTTTAGAATGAGGCATAGGTCTGTAGGTTCTTCGCACCTCACAGGGAAGTGATATCCACATATGGAGTCAATGTTAGCACTCAATTTTCCTACCTAAAATTTTTGTGTTCCCGATCCACAATATTTTGGTAGTCTTCTTTGTTAGTTTTTCTTGAGATTTGATTAGATTATCTAGGATATTTATCTGAAAGAGTAATAAGAACAAAAAAATGCATAAGATATAAAATATACACACGACACAAATATTTTCATCGGGGAAACCATAAAGGAGAAAACCCCGCAAACTTCTTCAGAATAGAAAGATGATCAAAAGTAGTAATAAGAAATGTTCAACAATTATCTGTCTCTCCTCCTCTAAATGTATCTCTCTCTCATGTTCCTTAGAGAGTGTGTGAGGTGCGTATAAATGAGGGAGAGAACCTCCCTATTTATACCCTTTCAAATCACTAACAAAATATAAGAATCGAGCTTACATGTCATCTCACATGGGGCCCACTTCTACTAGAGATACCACAATTACATATTACATGATGTTACACTTGGGACTATTGCCCAACTTACAATGGAGGTTGTACCTCAAGATATAGACACAATTTAGACATCTCATAAAGGGGTAACACAGACAACATACAATGATAATGTACATCAAAATATCTTCCAAAGTTACAAATACATCAACACTCCCTCTTAACTAGGAAGGTATTCTCTCTCTACACAGTCATCAACAAATTTGGACAGGTATTCATTGCATCATCATCATCACAGAGTCATAGAGTCTTCATCATAGCTGTTTCCATCATCTTCTTATAATTTGATCATCATCCCATACTATATCTCATTAGATGTTTGTACATCGCCAACCTTTTTTCATGTTGGATGTAGGCCTAGCCTCCATCTAGGTATTCATCATCTTTGTGAGCAAGCCATCAAGTAGGCACATCTCAAGACTTATTATATGCCTCTTACAAAACCTACCGGATCTCCCAGGATTGATTATTTTCCACTAAAAAACCTAAAGGAGCATCCCAGGATTGGTTACATGCCTTGCAACAGTTGTGTACCCTAATGTTACCTCATCATATTTAGATCATTTCATCATCACATAGATCACATCCCAGATACACATAACACAACACTTCCATCCACCGACATGGGAGGACAAGTCTGCCACCATCCGGGAAAGGCTCAACATTTACACCAACGACCATGGGAGGACCTAGCCTGCCACCATGTCGAAAAAGATTCAACACTTACATCACGACCATGGGAGGAACTATCCTACCACCAAGTCAGAAAGGTTCCATCACTTACATAATGATCATGGGAGGAACTAGTCTGCCACCATGTCGGAAGGGCTCATGTGTATCTACGTCTTTCGGACTCATCACTTCCCCTTGGAAGGAAAATGTATCTGAAGAACACCAAGCTTCTCTTTGAAGTACTCAAAACTCACTCTAGCCAAGGGCTTGGTCAATACATTGGCTATCTGCTCGTCCTTTGTAACATACTGGAGCTTCACTGCTCCTATTTGCACCATATCCCTGATATAGTGATACTTTATCTCGATATGCTTTGACTTGTCATGGAACATCAGGTTCTCAAACAACTTCACACAACTCTGGTTGTCGCAATATATATAAGTACCATCCAACTGGATATAAAAAAAATCAGACACTAGCTTCCTTATCCATACTGCCTTACAACTAGCCGAACAAGATGCAACATTATCTGCTTCGGCTGTATTCAGTGCCACGCAAGACTGCTTCCTGTAAAACCAAGAGATCACACCTGATCCCATACTAAAGCAACACCCCAAAGTGCTCTTCCTATCAATGGCACTTCCTTCCCAATTGAATTCCACATAAAATTCCAGGTTAATCTTCTAATTCACATCATACTTGAGCCCATAATCAACTGTACCCTTCAGGTACCCCAGAATATGCTTTGTAGCAATTAGGTGAACATGTCTCAGATCCATTAAGAACTATCTCAATGTGTTCACAGCAAAGAAAATGTCTAGTCTCGTATTCATCAAGTACATCAAGGATCCAATCATCTGACGATACATCGTGGCATCAACCGAATCTGATGAAGCATCACTCAATAGCTTCAGGTTTGATGCCATAGGTGTGGACATGTCCTTACAGTACATCATCCTGAACCACTTGAGGATCTCCACTGCATACTTCCCTTGTCCAAGGTATATTCCATCTACACTCTGCCACACCTCAATGCCTAGAAAGTAGTGCATCATATCCAAGTCCTTCATCTTAAAATCAGCAGCAAGTTTCCTTCTTACATCTTTAATGAGTTCCTCTTTTCCTATCAGGAATAGGTCATCGACATATAACAAGAGCATCACTGGTCTTTCACCTTCAACCTTGAAGTAAAGGTTGGAATCCACTTTACTCTCAGTAAATACTAGAGCCATTAGTAAGCTGTCCATCCTGTCGTACCATGTCGAACCTCAGGATCTTTTCTAAGTCACTCCCCATGAAGTGGAGCATCATTCTCCCTCTGCCTTTCGTACTCTATGTATTGAAACATTTTGTAATGGAGTGACAAGTAACTTCCTCTGCTACTAATATTCTATGTATCCATCTAGGGTCACTGGATAGAAAGATTCTCTATCTTGAACTTTGTTGAAAAGTTATTCTCGCACCCATCTGTGAGCTTGTATTTATCTATAGGATTTCATCTTCAACCTTGTATCAAAGGTTAATATCTTCATCACTATAGTTGATTTTCAATATTCTTATGTAACTGAATGTTCTATCCCATGGGTGCCTTATGAGCTCGTACAATGCCTTCTTTAATTTGCACACATGAGTCTGCCTGTCATGTGTCTCAAATCCTAGTGGCTTCTCTACGTATAGTTCCTCATTGACTACATCATTCAAGAATGTTATCTTGATGTCAGCTAATGTATCTCCCATCTCACACCTGTATGTATGGATATAATGGAAGTGTACCACATCACTAGTGCAAATGTCTCTTTGTAGTCTGTGCCTTCTTTTTGTGAGAAGCGTTGTGCTACGAATATTTCCTTGTATCCCACGATGCTACCATCTACTGCATGCTAGATATTGTAGATCCATATGGAAGACACTATGGAATTCCATTCAGGTCTCGGCACTGCATCCTAGACATCATTCCTCTTTATCAATTGGTATTCTTTGATCATAATCTCCTTCCCTTTCTTCTTGGATACTTCTTCATAGCTAGAAGGATTTGCATCAATGATGTCGCTCAATAGTGTCACATAACTAGAGTGTGTCTGAGACCTCTTTATTTATTTGGAAGTCTAGTCATACCATTCATCATTTTGTATGATTTCTCGTGCCCTAGGTGGTATTCATGTCTCGAGGTGGATCTACCATTCTCTTTATATCCTTCTAAGGCTCTTTCTTTTGCCATTGTGTCTCTGACCCAGGAAGCATTGCGTTCCTCTTTTGAACTGTCATTACTTGTTCTTTGAAATGATCTACAAATCAAGTTTAGTTGCATGATTAGAAACATATCATAATTTCCAAAATATATTAATAGTGACAAATACATAGCCATGCAACTATTTTATCCAATGCTACAACATTCATCCATATCATGTATACATACAATAACTTCTAGACGCATTCTACCCCAATATTATTAAGAGTGTGTACTCGTCCTAATATGCCAACAAAGAGGCTTTAATCTAGATAAGTAGTAATGTAATGTTGTACAACATCATTGAATTATTACCCATCATGTGCAATTGAGTAGTATAAATGCAAATACTCAAACATGCATAACACATCAATTGAATATAAAAAAATGCCTAACCAAAAAATATCATGAAATGACAAATGAATACTTATCTTTATTTGTTTCATGGGTAGAATCCTTCTTGAGCCTTTAGCTTCATCACCTTCTTCATTCATAACACCATCATTTCTTATCCAAATGATAAGATGGATAAGAGGTTCTTCAAGAATTGAGTCCTTCATATTCTTCATTGCTTGAGGGATCTTCTTTGAATCGTGATATCTTGATCTTCAGTTGCTCCAATATTCTTCTCTTATTATGAGTCAAGATTCTTATTGTGTGCACTCTTCCCAGATTCTGCTGAAGGTAATCAACTTCCTTCTGGCACACATTCCCCGAATGAATGAATCCCATGATCTTGGGAGGCCATTCAAGGTGGTTATAACAATCTCTTATTATTCTTTGATTGCTTCGTCATAGAATCAAACACTTCCGTTTGGTGTCTTCAAGGATGACATATGAGGGATGTGATGATCTTTAATAGAATCTGCAATGATTCTCTTGGCTCTAGCCTTAGCCTCATCTCCCTTTGGCTCTTAGAACTTGCTTACTGAAATATTGATCCAAGTCATTTTCTTCAAGGATCACGGAGGTCCTATACTTCCATACTTGAAAGTTGTCAGCTTCACCAAGATTGTCATTAAGCTGGGTGTGATTAATCATTTTGAAATGAGAACCTCAAATGTAAATAGCAAAAATTTAGATCTTACCTATTTGAGGTATTTCACCTGGTTCTAGAGCTGACTGTTTTAGGGTTTGTCAGAGAAAGCCTAATTTTTCAAAATTGGAATTTGAAACTTCTGATTAGAGAGAAATATTGGCCTCTTCAAGGTGAGTTGTCCAATGTACTTGTTTTCTGAAAAAAATGGTGGGAAGCTCTTGGAACAGTAAACCCTAGTTTTCCAATTTCTTGTGCAAAACTTTCTGAAATTGATTTTGTTGTATCTACAAAGTTTTGGATCGTTAAAGTTTGAAAATTATTACTGTAATATCCTGATAAGTCTTCTTTCCAACCCCAATGGCTATAGCAGAAATGGATTCTCCAAGTGGGACTTATTCATATTTTCCCAAGGTGACTGGTTTTGGGACTATTCAACATATCAAACTTGTAAGGACTGACACATGTCACTGTTTCACATTCTGGGTCTGAAAAGTGTACCATAGAAAATATAGTCCGTGCCCTACTTGCAACATCTTGTGAAATTTCATTTGGACCTTCCTATCCTGAGATATAGCAAATATCCCTAGGTCACCTGTTTATGACTGTATTCTGGAGGAGGATGGAACCCTGATTTGGAGGAACCATATCACCTAAATTATAGTGAATCTGAGGATGAAATGTTTTCACAAGGTACAACATGAATTTCTATTCGGCCCGTAAAAGTTTCGACATATGAGCCTTCTCCAATATCGCGTTATAGAGAAAGTGATAGAATGACTAAATTCAGTCTTCTAGGATTTTTCAGGTATGAAACCCTAATTTCCATTAGCTACCATTGTAGCTGTATTTCAGTTGCATAGTGAAACTTCTCTAATTCAGAAACTGCTACCAGCAACAGATGCACCATAGTGAGGCAATTTAGCTTAGCCCTCCTTTCTTGATTATATTTTGAGAGAACACCTTCAACTAGGAAGCCCTAGTTCCCGCAACTGCATAGTGCCTTGTTTCAGAGAGGCTCTGATACCGTTTTGTTTTTCTTAATATCTGATTAGATTATCTAGGATCTTTATCTGAAAGAATAACAAGTACAAAAAAATGCATAAGATATAAAATATACACAAGATACAAAGATTTTCATTGGGGAAACCATAAAGGAGAAAACATTGCAAACTTCTTCAGAATAGTAAGATGATCAAAAGCAGTAATAAGAAATGTCCAGCAACTATCTTTCTCTCCTCCTCTAACTGTCTCTCTCTCTCTCATGTGCCTTAGAGAGTGTGTGAGGTGTGTATAAATGAGGGAAAGCGCCTCCCTATTTATACCCTTTCAAGTCATTGACCAAATATAAGAATCGAGCGTACATGTCATCTCAATTGGGGCCCGCTTCTTCTAGAGAGACCACAATTACATATTACATCATGTTACACTAGGGACTATTGTCCCAAATACAACAGAAGTTGTACCTCAAGATCTAGACACAATTTAGACATCCCGTAAATGGGTAACACACATCCCCAATGGGGGTACAACAACATGCATTGATAATATACATCAGAATATATTCCAAAGTTACAAATACATCAACATTATTAAACCCTTACATTTGCTAATATTTTTGTCTAGCCTTATCCTCAATCTTGTTTTGAATCATTTCCTTATTTGTTTTTGTGTTTACTAATGCTTTCTTTAGTTTTTTCTTTGATTTTAATAAGATGATTGATCGCATGGATACTGAAAGTTTCATAGTCTGTTAGACATGTTTTGTTATACTATGATCAAATGTAGTGTGATTATGTTAAAGGATAGTCTTATTCATCCATCATTTTAAGAGTTTTGAATTATGCAGTGAAACTCTAAAGCTTCTAGTGTGAGTCCTTGCAGAATGAGTTTCGATCATGTAGCAAAAGTTCAATTCTCATTGTTTGAAGGAACTAAAGATTTTTGTCAAGCTAAAAGCACATGTGCTATAGAAAAACCTTACCACCGCCTTTTTCAGTCAGTCATCTACAAATGTATTCCTGCACTCCGTCAAATCAATCATACGAGGGATTCTTTATTATCAAGGAAATATCTCATGGAGTTAGAAGTGGTACAGAAACATTGGCATCATGTTTTACTTTTCCACCAAGATATCCAGTTGTAATCATGAACTTGACATCTAAAGACACATGTCTCTCATTTGATTATACTACCAAATTAACTGGAGGTATGTGAATGATGATTGTTTGGGTCATGATTTAATTTTTCCCAAATGTAATTTTTTTCAGAGTTCAAATTTTCACTTTCTTCATCACCCTATTGTGTTCTTCAACATCTCCATCACATATTCAGCCATGGCACCGCATAAGGGTGGACCGTATGGTGTGTCATAAAATAGATGGAGTCTTATTAGAAATTTATCCATACTGTATGCAACGCTTTAAGGAAGCAGAGTGGTTTGGGTTTCTCCAGCACCTTAAGGGATATAACAAACATGCGGCCTGAGATTTTGCTGAGGTATTCGATGGCCATCGAGCAATTATTAGAGGATTGATTGTCAAAGTAACTATAGAATCTATTTCATCTATATACAATCTCCTATGTATGTTGAAAGGTGGTTTGAGAACAAAGAGATCAGGGTTTCTGGTTGCAATCAATTTTTGAAGGATGAGTTTCAGAACCTAGATTGTAGGCGTGGTGTACCCAAAACCTGGTTGAAGACAAAATTGGCAGAGCACTTAATGATGGTTCACAAGTTTATTACAAATGAGGGTAAGTATAAGGTTGTGTTTCTTTACCATCTGAAATTCCTTTGCATTTCATAGGAGATTTAGGTTAAAATTTCCCTTTTTATTTCTCAAGAGCCTCACTAAGATGTCCAAGAAGATTAAGGAAAACCCTTAATTGGAACAGAGTGCCTTCCATCAAGAATTAATTAAACTACTCATATTAGATGAATTGAGAAAGGTGGGAAGAACATGGAACCATTTCTTGTTCTTTTCTAGTTTGAATGCTAGGGTTATTCCACCCCAAGAAGATGAAACTTCAACTCCAAGGAGAAAGTCCAGTTCAAATAGAATATTAAAAGTTCCAAGTGAAGCTAGTACAAGTTCGAAATAAGAGGTTTTGTATTCTTCCTCAAAAATTTAAGAGAATGAAATCAAGGGATCAACTGAGACAATAAAAACCTCAAAAAAAGACTACATTTCGTAGCTATGTAAGGTGAAGGAAGTTCCGGGGTTAGTAAAGTCTATACTAGGAGAAGGAACAATTGAAAGAAAGAATCACAAAAATTGAGATGCAATAAAATGCACCATAAGCATAATTTCAGCCTGCTAATATGGAAATTTCACCACTTCTAGTTGAATCTCCTAACAGTAAAAAGTCATAGGAACAATTGAAGCCTCAACATTCAAACAAAATAAATATCCCTACTTCAAAATCAATCATTAAATCAACTCCACTAGATCTTGAAGATGAACCCTCAGGGGATGAGTTTGCTAAATATTTTTGACACCTTGGTGAACACAAATCAATGAAAGATTATTCATAAGAAAAGGAAAAAAATTCCATGCCATTTCTTAGGAAGGAAGCCTCATACTAGGCCAACAAATATACTGAGAATGAATGCCAAATCTATCTTCGACCCTTCTCTAAAATGGAATACAGTTATTCAATTATATGATTCTCCACCAATAAGAGATACGTGGTCTTCCAAAAATTATACCTCAAAGGGATATTATAAAGGGAAAAAGAAGCAATCCATCTCCAGAAAGAAGAATGTCAAAGAATCCAAGAGAATGGAGCCAGATCCTACTCTATAGATAGAATCAAGGCTTGAGCTAGAGAAAGTAGAAATAAGCATACTTGTATCACCTGAACATACAAGACTTGGTAGCTGGCACAAGTGGAGGAGAACCTATGGCTTGCCAAGAAGTAGATGATAGAATTATAATAGAATCCCCTTCGTTGACGATAGTGCGGAGTATACTCTTAGTGGTAATTCGCACGGATATCTGGAAAGGGACACTCAAATGAATATGAGACTCTGTTAGGTTATTCCAGACAAAGGAAATAACCTCATTACTTCAAGGAGAGGGTTCTGTTGAAAGAGACAAAATTTCCTCTTGTCGAGAACAACCATAACAAAGCATACAAACTTCAACAGGTTTTAGTTCAGTCTCTACTGGAAGAGAAGAACAAGACGAAGATTTGGTTAAAGCGACTACTTCAGTCTTAACACTCTCTGATAAAAGAGTGGGATTAGGTGGAGAGGACATCGAATCGACCACTTCAACTTCACTCTTCAATGGAAGAATGGGATCAACTACGGATGAATCCAGATTGAACACTTGGAATTCACTCTTAGAAGGAAGAGTGGGATCGACCTTGGATGAAACCGAATCAACCACTTTAACTTCACTCTTCAAAGGAAGAGTGGGATAACCTACAGATGAAACCGAATTGACCACTTCAACTTCACTCTTCAAAGGAAGAGTGGGATCAACCGAGGTTAGAACTGGATCGACCACTTTATCAACTAATGGGATGTCAAGTGACAACTTACAATAACCCGTTGGAAGCCGTTGACGAGAAACAGTAATATCTTCCAACAACTTAGAAGCTTCATCCATGAAAGGACAAAGGTAAGTAAAGTGCATGTCCTTACATAACAAGCAAGGATTTCTGATTTACCCTTTCGACTCTTAACCATAGAGGCATTGGTTGAGGGGGGATCATCAGTATGATGACCAGAGGCTGATGACATCGGTTGCTGGGAAACCTTATACCACTCTTCTAAAACTAGGACCAGACCATGACAAACTTTTAGAAGGTGATCACCCTTGCAAATACTACAAGGGAATTTGGGCTTACGCGATCTTGGGGTGTGCAGATCAACACTCTCCGCACTGGGAGGAGTGATTGGTTGAGACTTGGTTTTTTGTTTGTTTTTCTTCTTCTTAATATTCCTTTTCTTATTCTTCTTATCCACTTGAATGTACGATACTAGGAATGACAACCTATCAGCTAACATAATATAGTTAGTTGGTTACTACATGTAAGAGTCTATAAAATGGAGAACCCAAGTTGTGTATGGGTTGCGCTCTCACTAGGTCTTTGTTGGATTTTGTCTTAGAAGAGTAGTAGATTCAAAGAGTTGTAGATAAGAGAGAGTCGATATAGGATGTGTGCGGATCGATAGTAGGGTGAAGGAGAGGAAACTTCAGAGACCTAAGAATAGAGAGCATGAGAGGAGAAAGAAATAAGTATAGATTGTAGAGAATATCTAGAACATAATTTGCAAGCTGAGTGCACAGACAAAAGGTACCATATATTTCTCATGCTATTTCAGAGTGCACCTCTTTCTATTTTAAATGAGCTCAAATATGGGTGGAAAGAATGCTCAAATGTTTGCTTTATTTTTTAGTGGGATTGAAAGAGAGTATAAATTATGCTCAATATATTTGTTTCTTTTTTTAGCGATCTTAAATCCAAAAATAATTATGCTTAGAATAATACCCATTGGAAGGTTTCTTCCCAACATGATATACAGAGGTCCACACTTTGGATCATACCCATGAATAGGTTTTCTCCAAACATGATGTCTAGATGTTATAAATTTTCACCTACCATGATTGGCATAAGCTAGCAGATGAACTCCAGTATGATGTCCAAAGGCTAGAGACATGTCGCCTAAGATTATTCTCGTCTGTTGAATCTTTTTCTTCACCTTATTAGAATCTTGGATACTACTAGGGAAAGGTTCACCTAATAAAAAGGAAGGAAGATGATTAGGTGGCAAAGGCGAAGGAAATGAAGGTTCACGTACTAAGTTTAGTGGAAGACTTGACTCAATGGGAGGAGGATTTGTTTCATTTTTTAACGAGCATGGCATAGATGATGAATTATCCTAATGGTTATCTATTTAAATTTTTAATGATCTTTACACAGAAAGAGAAATATGCTCATGGTCCTTAGGTATGGATTCCAAAAGGTCTTTATTTGAAGGAAGAATGTATGCCAAGATACTTAGTAGGGGTAATGAGGGGAGATAGGGTTCCAATTCCCCCATTGAATGGGATCCCATGCCCTAGCTGATTTTGATAATATACCTCCACTCCTTTGGCACACGTCACATTTTCTTGCATAAGCATGAGCATATTTAAACAACGTTGGGCAATAGTAGCCAGTTCTGAGAATCTTATGAGCAGTAATATCTCTAGAGAAATTTTCTCTCGTAGGGTCGTCATGTAAATCCTTGTTAGATGGAAATAAAAACCTTCTGTAGACAAGAGCTAGTTCCCTAGTCTGAATGGTTCAAATCTAGAACAAAACACAAACAAAGAATTCTAGACTCTCCCTAGATCTGGTTCATCACTAGAATATGATGCCATAATACTTTCCTCAAAGGTTGTCCTCGCTATCCTTGAAGCTTACTATAGAAGAACCTTTAAAATATGGAAGACAACAAAGAAAACATGATAGCATACAATGTAATCAACTAGATCTATTCCCGTGACCAAGGAATCAAGCAATATAAACATATGAAACAGTAAATATGAGAAAGAAAATACATTCTTTATTAATAAAAGATCGGAGAGACTACAACCGTCATGCCTTGGTTTTGAGAGTTCCTTCCAATGGTTCCTTGCCTCTAACTTCACCTTGCGTCCAAAGACTCAAGAATGATTTTGACAGAGTTTGGGTATGCAACACAATTCTTCCTCCTTTTTCCCATGGGGGGTGAGCCAGTATTTAAAGGCATGGGAGGATAGGTATGGTTGAGGATCTCATGGGTGAGGTGGATATTAGATCCAAAAAGGGAGGATCTCGAGCTCCAGCTGGTCCTAAACCATAGGGATGAGGCTACAAAGAGGTCAGCTTCGAGAATCCTCTCGAAACTTCTCTTTTTTCCTTGAAAACTTGAGCACCGCTCCTCCAATGAAGCAAACAAGCGCTGATAAGTGGGCACCGTTTCTTGCAGTGAGGGAAAGAGCGATGGCACCACTTCTTGGTCATGTATCAGGAGCAGTGATGACTTGGGTAATGCTTTGAGTTAATGGGAGAGGAGCGTTACCAGCTCAACGCAGGGAAAAATTGCAAGAGGATAATTTGAACCTTCATTTCTCTAGGGAAAACTTTGAGGGATTGGAGCAGTGAAGGGAATACCTATCTCATAACATGAGGGTGATGAGATTTTGGTATAACAGAATGCCCCCCAAAGTATAATGTCTAGAGGGAAACGATAGGAAATATACTTTGAAAGAAAAAGGTATAGTCTCGAGGAAAAGGTGCAATGGTCGAAACTTTTCAAACATCACAAAATTTTTGCAGCACATTTTGATACATGTCCCAAATGACTCACAACATGGATTCTGACCAATACAATGCAGATCCATGTGAGATACAAAAAATGCATGGTTTCTAAAATACAACGTAGATCCATGGGAAGAAGACTCAAATTTGGACATAGCTACCAGACATAAAATGTAGATCTATGTCATACAGATGCAAATATGAGCACAACCATGAACATACAAATGTGGATCCATGCTAGGACTCATACAATATACTCCATCGCAACCTGGAGAGAAAGTTATGAGTGCTTTCCAACAGACACCCAGGGTCTTCGTCTCATCTTCCACAAAGTACGATTCTATCCATGTGATTACAATGATCGAAAGGCAAACATGGTAGAAACCACTTGATTACCGGTCAATGATGTGAACTGTTAACAAGTGCGAGGGATATCACCATTAATTTCAATGATTCCCAAGGTACCCTAGTACAATATACTAAGTGTGAATAGATGATTTGATGTCGAACACATAGTCGAATATCTTGATCAAAGGTCAATAATGTGAACCTATGTCGAGAGTGAGAGAATATGTCTTTGAGGCATACAGACCTCAAGGTAGTAATTTTTTTTTTAAGACTAATTCTTAGATGATGAGCTGATGTCAACAGGAATAGTCTTGTCGAAGGAGGGCCATGATGAATCCCACATCAACGACACAAAACTCAGAACAAATTTTTGGAATTTTGAGTATGACGTAAACATAGGACTGACTCAAAAGTAACTGACACAAAATGTTATTTAAATGCAGGTGTAAAATCTCAACATGACTTCCCTTTGAACATCGGGAGGCACGACCGAAGACTTGGTAGCATTGACTTGAAGGGGCTGAACACAATATGACAATGGCCATGACTCAAAGTAGTGGCATGACTCATGAAAGTGGATCGACTCAGAGACAAGCTGAATACCCAATTGAATGAATGAAATGTAGACAAGTGCCATGTTCAAAGGTGACTAATAATTGCCATTAACTGCAAATGAAATGTATTTGCCTTCCCTCATGTTGGGCCCTGGAATTGTCCATTTTTCCATCATTTATTGACATACCTTTCATCCATTTTCTTACCATTATTTCTCATTTATCATTCCATTTTTCATCCATTTGTTGTAGCTGCACGTTGAACAGCCTGCTACTTCCATTGATGTTTTAAGTGGTTAATAGTGATTATTTTTCTTTATCTTTGATGAATTAAAGATTATTATACATAATTTTACTAATGATGGTTTATGGAGTGATTTTCCACGTACAGGATGCTCATAGCCAACTGTTACAGCCTTAACAAAAAACGCATGCCACATAAGAACACCTTGATTCACGTCTTGATTTGCGGGCCGATGGAAATGAATATAAAAAATCCGAGACATGGGTTTTGTGCGTAACATCCTCATTTACCTGAATCTAGATGAAATCGCCAAACAAAGCTACGGTTTGCGATATGCAAGTGGTTCTTTGAGAGGGTATTTTCCAGATTTGGTGTTGCGGCTGGTTCCAAAGTTGCCATGTTCCAGCTGTTGTAGATCACAAGTTGGGGGTTCAGTTCTTCATTTCCATGAGATAATTTTATGTATAAATATGTAATCAATCTCATTGAGAAGGTATTTTGTATTGATAGAGATTAAGCATGATAGATTAGGCAGGATAGGAGATGGATGAGAGGAGATGCAAGATAGGAGAGAAAACAATGTTATGATGTAGGATTTGATCCAGATCTATTGTAATTCTTCCATTATGATAATACATGCTGGCAGTTTCTTAATTCTGGAGTTGTAGACTTTCATTGTGGAGATCCATATCTGCTCAGTGGAGGAAGGGCCCTCTTCCCTGAGCAGATGCTGGTAGTGTTAATTGTAAGTGTGTTATTGTTTAGATCTGCTTATTATTTTGTTCATGCTTTCATTCATTAAGTTCATCATAGTTGTGTGCTTTCATTCATCAGATCTGGCATAATCATTGTGCTGATAATTCACTTGGTAGATCGTTGGCCAACATAACAATTCTTTAAATGTACGTAATCAGATCTTGTTTCATAGGAATAGATCTTGTTTGAAGTGTATTTGATTTACAGTTTGATTTATGAATATGTTTGAGTATTGATTTCTTTTCAAGTAGATGTGATCTAGTTTACAAAGAGTTTCGATTGCATACCAATAGATCAAATAGTGTCAGGTAGAAATTGTGCTTGCATATATCTTGCACGATAACTTTGAAATAAAAGACTTCCTTGGGTTGATAATTTATGTTTAGCACTTTGCATGTTAAGTTTTAATTAACTGGCATATAGTGAGCACGACATTTTGGTGCCATTGCCGGGGAAGTTATCAATTGTGCAATAGTACATCTGACATTGTTTTGCAGATGCATTGTTAAAATATGGCATGTAGGTTGCATGATTACATTTCAGTTTATTGAATTTATTTTGAGTGTTAATTTTCTGTCTTTACATTCAGTTTTATTTCATTTTCAATCTTTGCAGCATAAATCTTATCATTCCCCTTAGTGGTGTTGTAAGCACCACCCATTCTACTAACAAGATGACAGGAACACTCGAAGGAGGAGCCTCAAGATAGGACACAAAGAATCTAATGAAGAGATGGCTGGTGAGAAAGATGGAGAAGTTGTTACCTTCGAATTTCCTATTAGAGATTCGAGAGGAGTGGCACCAACGAAAAGAATTCTCCCACATGTTCTACCAAATTTTCACGGTTTGGAAAATGAAGACCCTGATGTATTTTTATTTCAATTTGAAGTACTTTGTAGAGGATATGGTTATTGTGCTAATGATCAAAAGTTGAATGTATTTCACCTTACTCTAAAAGGAATAGCCCTCCGATGGTTCATGAGCCTCGGTGGGAATTGTATACAAACTTGGGAAGACATGAAACATGTGTTCTTGAAAAGGTACCAAGATTATTGCAGGGTCAATGAAGACATCTTCCAAATGACACAAGGAGAGGAAGAGAGTCTGGAGGAATACATAGAACGATTTCAATATAACCTCCAAAGATCCAAATAGAGGAAACTGGGGAAGGAAATCTTAAAAACACTTCTACTCAAGGGAATCCAAGCTGAATGTTTAGAAATATTGAATCTGATCAGAACAGGTAATGTATTTCAGTTAGCATATGATGACATTTGTGAGTTATGTAGAAGGTATTCAAGAGGAAGCTTCAAGACTGGTAAGAATTCTAAGGAAATTTTATCTCTATTTTTGAAATCTGCTGCAAAAACAAGAGTTTTACGAGCTGAAATCAGTAATTTATTTGAAAATTCTAGTGGTAGTATCAATGATTCACTAAATTCAAAATTGGTTATTTTGCAGGATAAGGAAAAGCAGGAGGAGATAAGAGAAGCAAGGGATTTCCCTTTGGATAGTCTTGAAAGTTGTGGTATATGTGACTTGAATCATTCCACAGATCATTGTCTCTCCTTACCAAAGATGAAAGAAACATATCATAGAGATTTGAGAGTTGCAGCCAACTCGTTGCAACAGTCATGTCAACCATGGCCTACATCTATGGTTAAAAATTCTATCCCTCTATTTCCTTACTTTCATACTAAATCATTGAATACTCTTCCACCATGGCAGCTGTTGCAACCTGAATTTAACTCTTACCTACCTTACCCACAAGGTTGGAATGGCCTATCTTATGATCATATGGCCACTCTCCCTCATGCTGCAACACAAGTTGGTCCTTCAATATCAAACTCACAAATCAATCATCTACATCAGCCACATCTATCTTCTCATCAAACTCCTTGGTACTCAACACAACTTCCTGTCCAATCCACCCTCCACCCTAACCATAATAAAGCAGTACAGTATGCTTACAGTGCTGAACTGCAAAATGTTCCTACATTTCCCTCTTGTTTTACCTCATCTACACCATTGCGAAAAGGCTGTGCGTTGTTGCAGCAAATCCATACGAGGCTTGAACATGTTTTAAATCCAAGCTTTGCAGATGGAGTTTCTTCTAGTCCTCATAAGCAAGCATACAAGATCAACAATACACACGTAATATTTGATGGAGAACAACCATTGGAACCAAAAGCGTCATTCACATTATTAGATCCAAAACTCTTATGCATTGAGGAATATCAGTTTACTAAGGAGCTTCACGGAGTCACATCCATGAGAAATCAAGGGAACAAAGACTATATTGAAGCTTGGTTTCAATTTGTCTTCGGTTTGCAGCATCATTTCATACTTCACCAAATCTTGGCACCATCATTTCAAGGGAATTTGATCTCTCATATCCTAGAATTCATAAAGTTATATTTTTCTATTGGGAGTATGAGCATACTTGAGTCACTTTTTCGAAAATGGCTCCATTGGAAATATGCATACACTTGAACAACTTTTTTTTTCCAAGTAGAATAAAGTAGGGTAGAATAACATAATAAAACCATGCTTTTGTTTGTTTAAGTTTTATTTTTTATTTTTGAATAAGTATGCTCTCTTCCTGCGCCTTGTTACGATCTGGAAGATCAGAAAGTAGAAAGATGAGGAATGGGTATGATATGTTTTCATGAATGCTTTGGAATTGTTGACTATTTGAACAAAAATGACTTAAAAATGCTTAAGTCATTTTTGTCATCAATTTCCCAATTTGTCTCTATTTGTTACAAATAAAAATAAAAATATCATGAAAACAAAATTACAGTAATTATGGAAAGTGAATGGATGATCCATAGGAAAATGAGCCCATGATTATGGAGCACTTCAAGCTTGAAATTTGACATGAATTTGTTAGCTGCAACACCCAGCTGTGAGTGATTACTCTTAGCTACAACAATGAGCTGCAACACCCAGCTGTGACTGTGCTAGAGGTAAAAATTTATGAGTTTGAGATATGTGTGTGTTGCACATTATGATATGTCTTTAGTTTTTATTTCCCATAAAAATTCACATGTTTTATTTCAACATTATGTCATTTTTTTAAGAGTTGCAGCTGTGGCTGCAACAAACCGTGTAAGTCAATCTAGGTGCTCAATGCTTGAAATTTTTGGTATGAATTTGTGCTATATTTAAATTTACATCATTAAAATCATTCACACCTATTTCTATCACTTTTTGGGGGTTAAATTTAATTTATTGGATTTTTGTGACATTTTGGCTTGAAAATTTTACTGAAACATAGACGGGACAGTCCATTTTTGGGAGACCAAATGAAATTATTTTTAAAACATGTTTATACCTCAAGTATCCCTTTGAATATAGTTTCCAAAACAATTTGAATTTTTATGATTGGGTGTCAAACGAAAATTTTATGGCCAAAATACTAACAGGGTGTCAAGCTGGCAGCATAAGAACAGAGCTGGGACAGTCCATTTTTGGATGCCTTATTGGACATATTTTTCAAACATGTTTCATTGGTATATTCCCCTATGAATTTAGTTTACAATGAAATTTGAATCACTCCATTCTGATGTCGTATGCAAATTTTATGACCAAAATACCGACTTCCTGTCCCAAATCTGCATTCCTAAAACTCTATTTTCTAGACTGTTCATTGGATTATTTGACCCATCAATTCTTGTTGGATTCAAAACATGCTTCTAATGGAGATACCTACATGAATCTACTTTCATGTCCAATTGGAATCACATCAATCCGTTATCAAACAAAAAAGTTAAGCCTAAAACCGTGACTATTGGTCTAGTCCAGAATTTGAAAAGACACCTTGTCATGCAGGCTGTTAATGAGTGATTTGGAAAATAATTTTATAGAATTTTAAAAACATGTTTCTAATGGAAATATACCTATGAATTTAATTTAATTTGGCTTTGGAATCATTCAAATTGGACAAGGAACGAAGAATCTATGATCAGAATACCGTTGGTGAGTCTAGATGGACATTGCTCTGCCGTAGGTATAAAATGGATTTTGCTTTGGATTTATTTTATGAGTAATTGCTTGTTGTTTTTTTTTCATAAGTGTTGGGTGAAGAGAGACCAATAATCTCTCTTCTTCCATCATCTCATGTTTTATTGCAGGCAAATGCTAGGTTTTGCAGGTCCTTGGAAGAAGAAGGTCAATGCATGCACGAGTGACTCTTGAAGACTTTTTATCAATTTGTGAATGGATTGAGCACATAAAAAAAATGGAGAGATTGATGTGCAAACCATACAGATTCCAATGTTTCCGAAGTCAAGTCCCATTGCTACATGCCAGAAATCATTTTTAGACACCTGTCATCCCACTTGTTGCTGAAAGAAACCCCTCAAGAAACCAATTTCCCCATGGTAGATTCATTCACCCTCCTCATTTCAAAACCCCAAAAATCCATTCATGTCAAAGTCCCATTTTCCACTGCTTATGTAGTCACCATAACCATTTTATTTCCCATCACTACTACATCATGACTTCACATATACTTTCCGCTTCTGAGTTTCATGTTGGTCCTATTTTTCACTATGATTCTTCACAATCATTTATTTTGTACTCGTATTGGATGATGTGGACTGCATTAAGGTCCACCTTCCAATGGTCTTGTCCCATCGACTCCGACACATCATCTGGGATCAAGATTAGAATTTTTATAGTGCCCTGGTATCTGCATGAATCAATGGCAGATTCCCTTGTTGTTAATCATGGGGATTCATCAATGCCTCTTGATTGACAAATCTTGCAGGTGACTCGACTCCAACACATCCATTCGTACCTGTCAAGATGCACTAAGGTACTTTAGAGTTCACTGTCATCAAAGGTGAGTTTCTTCACATTGGTTAACGACATACATTAATGGCTGGTAATCCAATGATTTCTTTCCATGCTCGACTTCAGCACATTCATTCGCATGGTAAGAATTGTACCACGGTTTTGTAGTAGCTGAAGATTATATGATCTAATGGTTTCAACAATGATTTGCAGCATCATTTGTTCAGTAGTTTTGCAATTCCTTTCCATTTTCAGTTCAGCAGTTGATTTTCAGAATAAGAGAAAGGACTTTCTGCTTCTATGGTAGAATTTTTGCTCATCAATTGTCTCAGCAGTTAGTCTTACATGCAACCAGCACAACATCATGGATCAAATTCAGTCTCATCCAGTTTCAGCTCTCATGTACATATGTCTCAGCATCAGATCAGCCTACATAGCTCCAACATACACCAGTCCATTCATGTCAACCAAGGCTTCCATGGAGGTAAAAATTGAGGTAAAATAGCATGAGTTTTTGATTTATTAAATATTTGGGGAAATGTCATGAAGAACCACTAAGCATTAGCCATTTCCATTTTTCTAAATAGCCTTTTATGTCCATCCATTCCCATCATTTCCCACTAAGTTTTAACACTTCATTATTCATGCACATCCACTTCAAATTCCAACCCAACATCTCACCAACCCAACTGACCAAGCATACAAAAAAATGGATACCTTATTGTTGTTACACAAGAACCAACAATAGGAAGTTTTGCTGCTGCCACACAAGAACCAGCAGTAAGAAAAAAATCTTGCTGCTGTCACACAAGAACCAGCAGTAAGAAAAGAATCATTGCTGCTGCCACACAAGAACCAGTAATAAGAAAAGACTCATTGCTGTTGCCACACAAGAATTAGCAGTAAGAAAATAAGTCTTGTTGCTGCCACACAAGAACCTACAACAGAGGATGCATTTCAAAGTATTGTGTTGTAGGTAAAAGATGAGACAGTTTTAAGACATTCCTTTCTCCACATGAAGGTTGGAGGGCTACAAAACTCAGTGGAATTTCCATATTTTGTCTTGGGGCAGCCACATCTTTGCTACTTCATCTTAATTACATGATCTATGCTATATTCTTCTCCATGGAGCAATGGGCCAGCTGTTACAAGTGAAATGTTTGTGAGAATTTGAGAATCATTGAATGATGCATATGTTAAGTTTGGGGGAGATGGCTACTTTCCAACTAAGAAACAAACTCCTACTTTCCATGAGGACATGAAAAATTATTCAGTTTGGGGGAGGAGCTACTATGCTTGCTGCTTTTTCATTCACATTCATAATTTGGATGCATATTGTTCTTCACATAAAATGCCGAATTTGAATTGAGCATATCTCACAAAAAATGAATTGGATCCTCTTGAAATTTGGACAGGGAATGCATAACATCATGATGAACAACCGTGGAAAGTTTCAGCTTAATCCAGTCCATGGTTTTCAAGAAAATGACCATCATTTCCTACAACCAATTCACATTTTTCTCAAAATCCGTGATGTGGGTTTGTCTAATTTTGGGTGACGAGATGCACTATAATGGTACTTACCTACTTGCAAAATTTCAGCCCAACCCAGTTTTTAGTTTTTGAAATATTGGCTCTGGAAGTTCAGCTGCAATACATTTTTTTTCATGTTCAAAAGTGCAGAATTTGATTTGGGCATATCTTTCAATTGGTCAGTTAGATTTACACAGGTATTGGGTTGCATGAGGACATGCAACAAGTTTAATTTGGGGGAGATGTTGGGCCCTGGAATTGTTCATTTTTCCATCATTTATTGACATACCTTTCATCCATTTTCTTACCATTATTTCTCATTTATCATTCCATTTTTTATCCATTTGTTGTAGCTGCGCGTTGAACAACCTACTACTTCCATTGATGTTTTAAGTGGTTAATAGTGATTATTTTCCTTTATCTTTGATGAATTAAATATTATTATGCATAATTTTACTAATGATGGTTTATGGAGTGATTTTCCACGTACAGGATACTCATAGCTAGCTGTTACAGCCTTAACAAAAAACACATGCCACATAAGAACACCTTGATTCACGTCTTGATTTTCTGGCCGATGGAAATGAATATCAAAAATCTGAGACATGGGTTTTGTGCGTAACATCTTCATTTACTTGAGTCATAAGGAAATCGCCAAACAAAGCTACGATTTGCGATATGCAGGTGGTTCTTTGAGAGGGTATTTTCCAGATTTGGTGTTGCGACCGGTTCCAAAGTTGCCATGTTCCAGCTATTGTAGATCACAAGTTGGGGGTTCAGTTCTTCATTTCCATGAGATAATTTTATGTATAAATATGTAATCAATCTCATTGAGAAGGGATTTTGGATTGATAGATATTAAGCATGATAGATTAGGCAGGATAGGAGATGGATGAGAGGAGATGCAAGATAGGAGAGAACACAATGTTATGATGTAGGATTTGATCCAGATCTATTGTAATTCTTCCATTATGATAATACATGCTGGTAGTTTCTTAATTCTGGAGTTGTAGATTTTCATTGTGGAGATCCAGATCTGCTCAGTGGAGGAAGGGCCCTCTTCCCTGAGCAGATGCTGGTAGTGTTAATTGTAAGTGTGTTATTGTTTAGATCTGCTTATTATTTTGTTCATGCTTTCATTCATTAAGTTCATCATAGTTGTGTGCTTTCATTCATCAGATCTGTCATAATCGTTGCGTTGATAATTCATTTGGTAGATCGTTGGCCAACATAACAATTCTTTAAATGTACGTAATCAGATCTTGTTTCATAGGAATAGATCTTGTTTGAAGTGTATTTGATTTACAGTTTGATTTATGAATCAGTTTGAGTATTGATTTCTTTTTAAGTAGATGTGATCTAGTTTACAAAGAGTTTCGATTGCATACCAATAGATCAAACAGTGTCAGGTAGAAATTGTGCTTGCATATATCTTGCACGATAACTTTGAAATAAAAGACTTCCTCGGGTTGATAATTTATGTTTAGCACTCTACATGTTAAGTTTTAATTAACTGGCATATAGTGAGCACGACACCTTAATTTCCCCATCATGATTGATGAGTGCCTCTTTTTTGGTTTTACGAGTTCAAAGAGGGTAACAAACACTCGTTATAGCTCATCCAAAGACAAGTCCAAACTCATATTTTTTACGAACCTAAGAAATGATGGGTTTGTTCCCAAAAAAGGGTATTTCAATGTTTAATTTAACAAGTCCAATGAAAGAAAACTCTATGTAGTTCATGTGTAGAGAGTCTGAACAAACTAAAGAAAACTCCAAAGGGTCCTTTTTCGTATGATTTAGTCTCTAGGGCCCGAAAAAGTGTAAGATAATACCCAAGAGAACTCTTCCAGTCATGATTGGAAGGAGTGTATCTTTTTTGTAAGTAGTGCCCCCTTGTTCAAAAAAGGGGTAAACTATCACCAGGAAGATGACTCTTCATGTCCTTTTACAAGCGTGAAGAAGACAATTTTGCTCGGTAATCTTTTCACATTTTAAGAGTCTAAAAAGACCTTAAAGAGGACTCTATTAACCTTTTTCATGTTTGAATCCAGAACACGAAAAAGTAATAAACTAAGCTCAAACCAGTTTTCATGTTTTAACCAGAGCACGAAAAATGAAAAGTAAGCTCAACACCATCTTACTATTTTTAACGAGCTTGAAGATTAGTTTGAAGAATGCTCAGGGTATCTGATTCATTTTTTAATGAGCTTGACACAGAATAAGAACTATGCTCAAAGGGACTTGTTTCATTTTTACATAAACTTGAAACATAAAATAACTATGCTTGAAACATAGTTTCATTTTTATGTAAGCTCGAAACGAAAAGGTAAACTATGCTTAAGGAAACCTACTTCATTTTTAAACGAGCTTGAAATAGAAAATGAACTATGCTCAGGAATGGTTTCATTTTTATGTAAGTTTGAAACCAAAAGGTAAACTATGCTTGAGGACATTAATTTCATTTTTTAACGAGCTTGACATAGAATGAGAAATTTTCTCAGGAACCTGTTTCATTTTTTAACGAGCTTGACATAGAAAAAGAACTATGCTCACAGACATCTGATTCATTTTTTAACGAGCTTGACACAAAGAAAAGGAACTATGCTCACAAAGTTGTTTCATTTTTTAACGAGCTTGAAACAGAAAAATAACTATGCTCGTAAACCTGCTCCTACCCAACATGATATCCAGATATTGGTAGGTTTCCCCATTCTACATAAAAGATAGCGGTTTAAATCCAGTATGATACCCAGAGGTTGGAGCCATGCCCCCAATTTTACCTATGATTGGAAGAAGCTAACTAGAAGGGGAAATATTCACAAGAACATGCAGGACATTTAGTGAAGTCTGATGACTAGGAGTCACACGATAATCAGGTTTAACAAAGGAGAACTGATCAACGATCACAATCTTCTCATCATGGGGAAAATACATCACCCGAAAGAGTGTGGACACTACAGCTTTCATGGCGTAAACATAATCACTCTCAAGGATCATATTAAAATCTAAAGGACCTTGGACGACCATAACAATGATATAGACAATTTTTCCTTCCAAAGTAATAGGAAATTGAGGAAGGATCCCTAAAGGTGATGTGGGTCTTCAATTAAAAGCCAGTAGGTGGGGTCACAACAAGAGATGCGGGAGCAGGTGGGTTTTTTGGGTTGCAACCATTCCTTGGTGTGGTAGGGTGTTTTGGAGTACCATAGGCGGAGGACTTGATGGAGATGGGTTTGGTTGAGTCGAAGCGGTTGCATTCAGATCATGTTGGTTTTCATTTTGGAGAAGCTGTTGGATGCGAGCCATGTGAGGACATAGATGAGTGTAATGACTATAGGTGTTGTAGATAGCACATGGATGGTCGGTCTGTAACTGTGGGTTTTTTCTAGTCCAATTAGGATGCTAGGGATTCTGTGTAGGTAGGTCAGCATCGTTATTGTTTGAAGGGTTGGCTTGTTGGGCGCCTCCTTGGAGATGATTATTTCCTCGGTTTCTTCCTCGCTTGTTCTTTCCATGCCCTTGTTGGTTATTGGGGTTGGTTTGGGTAGGAAGTTTTTGCTGAGAATAAACATGTCCTGTAGAGACTGAAAGAGTCAGGGGCAAAGTCAGAGTGGGTTGCATAGGTGTTTCATAATAGAATGGAGGGGCTGGGGGGATTGCAAACCTGACCGCTTGGCTGGAACATGATTGTGTCAAAAAAGTTGGTCCATGGACGTGATGAGTTGGTGTGGGAGGTGCATAGGAGGAGGTGGCTCCATACTAAGCCATCATACATGACTAATCGGGGGTGTAATTGGATTGGGAAACACAATGGGTGTTACCCGGGTGTGGTGGCATCATGGGAGAGGCCTCGTAGAGTTGAGGGTGTTGTGTGATAGAGTCAATGACTCCATAAGCAGTGTGGGATTCCCTCAACGTATCATGATGAGAGGTGTCAGCTCAGGAAGCATTGGGTATGATGGTATATAAGTACCCGGACTGGGCATAGATCAAGTTGAATTGCTGAGCCTTCAGGATAGCCTCCTCCTCGGTTTGGGGTCACTCAAATGCGATGTCCTTGGCTATGGGGGGGAGTAAGGTTTTGAGAAACTAGTCAAGGAAGATCATATCATCCAATTGGATATTACGCAAGCTATGTTGACATCAACACTCATGGATATGATCCGTGATGTGTGTAGCTATTGTTTGGCGATGGGATAAAAGGATCTCCACTCCCTCGTCATATCAGACAAGTAGTTGAAAGTATTGAAGGAACATTGAGGCAAGTGAAGAGAAACCGAGGTAAGTGGCATGAGGTATCTCGATGTACCATTTGGCCACAAAACCCATAAGTGTGCGTTGAAACAACCTCAATTTGACAAAGTCATTCACAATGTTGTTCGATGAACACCATAAGTGGAAAGACATGATGTGGTTTTGAGGGTCCTCGCATGCCTTGTTCTCAAATTTTGGGATGTCTGAGGGAAGTTTTATAGGCATGGGAGTCCAATGTGGTTGATTACTAAAGGGGTCATTTGTTAACCTTTCCAAATCTGGAAGGTTGCGACTAAACATGAAAGGTAGGCTAGATTTAAGATTGGCTTGGGACGAACCAGAAATGGTTCCAGTGTTTGTAGGAATGTAGTTCCCATGCATGACTAGGGGTATACGAGGTTTACTTCCCATAGTAGGAATAGTCGGAATGGACGTGGAAGGGCCATTTCCCCCAGGTATAAAATGTGGTATGGTAGGAACCACAGTAGCTAGTGTGGCGCCACCACTAGTTACGTAGTGTACCAGCAACAATGTGTGCAGTGGTGATGGGACCACTAGCAGGGATATCCATGATGATGGGTGGAAAGGATATAGGTCCACCACAAACTATCCCTCCATGGAAGGGATATGGATGTGCACCAGCCATTGGGCTTGAGGGGGAAGTGAATAAAGTGGTTTCAGATTGGTAGGAATCCGAATCGTACTTAGATGTCATGTGTGGCTCTGAAGGTGATGAGTGATGTTGAAGATGGCTTCGACGATGAAGATCCAAAGAACTGAACTGAGGGGTGTGCCCCCTAAGCTGATAGGAATAATGTGGTGGAGCAATGATGACCTATTGTAATGATGAGAACTAAATATGGACCCCGTTTTTAATCGACTTCCTAATGGTGTAAAGGGAGTCACTCGGCCACTGACGTTGTCTAATGGCTTGCGTATTGGGGTGGTACCCCTCACTCCACGGATAAGGTAAAACTGATAACCGCTTTTCCACAAACGAAAACTATTGGTTTTCCTCATGGATGGGAACTAGTCAATCAGGTAGGGGTCGTTTCCCTTTTCGCTTGGCGGGTCCTCTCAATGGGCATCTCCTTTAGGGCTCATGTGGTACTCCTCACAATGAGTTTTAGGGCTATTCCCAAGCACTTCCCACAATTAAGTGGATGGGGTTTATACCTTGATCCTTCTGTTATTAATTTAATTAATTTCTTTTAAGGCTATGCTCGGGGTAATAAATTGAGCGTGTTCACTTAATGGTGTGAATGTGTGTTCATATGTATGTAAAATTTTTCCTTCCAATCATGAAACAAATGAGAAACAAGGAACTTTTTGTAGGAAACAAGCAAGGGGATGTAACAGAGCAGGTATGGAAAGAAAAATAGGTCTAGATAGAGGTTTGGGATAGACATGGGTCTAAAACATGCACATAAAATAGATTGTGAACTTATAGTCACATCTGTTGGTGGAACAGGTGTGATCTGGGTTGCACAAAATAGAAAGGAGGAGGCGATCTGGACAGAAAACAGTTAATTCACATAGAACAGAGAGTAATACATGACTGAGTAGAATGTGGGTTTTTTGACTTTCAGGATGTGCCTACAGAAGGAAGAATGTGGAAACCAGGGGAAAAGACAAGGCAAAAAGTGTGTTTTATGCATCTCGATATCTTCCTGCAAAAGGCGGGATGTGGAAAATGGGAAAATGTTAAGGTAAAGAGTTGTTCTTTCGGTTTCTGAGTTCCATAGTGGAAGGCAAAAGGAAGAATTCAGAAGGTGGCAATTCAAAGAGTTAAGAGATTATTCCATGGGTTTTCCAATTCTTGAGTTTCGCAGCGGAAGGCAGAGGGCATAAGATGGAAATTGGAAGGAATGATTCAGTTAAAAGTTGGTTTTTTGATTCCTGATTTCCGCAGCGAAAGGACGAAAGGCGAAATGCGGAAGGAGAAATTTTGGTTAGAGGATTTCGTCATTTGTTATTCTTCCAACTCTTGAGTTCCACAGCGAAAGGCGAAAAGGTAGAGGGCAGAAGGTGGAAATAGGTCCGAAAGACTTCATCGCACATCATGTTTTCGGTTCCTAGATTCCGTAGTGGAAGGCGAAAGTGTGGGAAGCGGAGTGCAGTAGGGACAAGTTCAGTGCAGAAGAAGGTTTTTTGTCAATAGAAGGGATTTATCCATGGCGGAATGATTGTTACAGTGATGTACAGGGGTTCTTAAGCCTGAGAATGAATGTGGAAGAGTGTGTTAACGCCCATTCCCTGTTTTTTGAAAGGAGAAAAAGTGTTCTTGAAGAAATTTTTTTAATAATCCGCATTATGGGGTATGGGGACGTTACATCCCCTACTTCCTCTATTATGTTCTAATATTTAATTTGCGGTTCTTTTTTATCTATGGAACAATATAGTAACACCCCCTTCTTCTTCAGGAGTTGTAGTATTTAACAATGTTCTGCCAATCAACTAGGAATAGTTTTATGGTTTTTCATGCCTCAAATCCCAATTAGTGTTAAGGTTTTGTACCCTATAAAATATTATTGAATGTCCACAAATGAATAGGTGAACACGTGTTGGAAATTAGGGAAAAAATGTAATCCACTTGGTACTGCAGTGGTCAACATGATAAACCAACTTGTTAGAGACAAAAATTCATTATATAAACTTTGATTGGTGTGTGAAATAATACAAGTGGGTGAAAAAATAACATAATGTAGAAGAGTGTATATAAAATAATGTAGGAGATGATTACATAAGAAGGGTCCCCGGGTAATTTATACCCTAAGTGGGGAAAGGAGGTGACTTTTCAAGTTACCTCTTTAATTTAATATCATTAATTACTAAAAATTATCCTATATTAACCTAGTTTGGTGTTATAAATTTAACATTTATTACATTTCCTTCTCCTTTTAAAATGATTTGTCCTCAAAGCAAGGTAAAGAAAGGAAATGTTGAACGAATTTCTTTGTTTCCCATGATGCGTCTTCTTCTCAGCAGTTCTTCAATTTAATGAGGTATTCCTTAACCATTCTAGTGCGTAATATTTGTTCTCTGATGTTGATGATAGCTTCTGGTTCTAAGATAAGTTTCCCTTATTTTTCCAGAGCGAAGAAGTGTTGTTTGAACCGATTGATGTTGACCCAACATTTTTTTTAGATTTGATACATGGAAGACGTTGTTAATTCGACTTGTCTCTAGTAAATTTAATTTGTATGCTATGCGACTAATTTTCCGTATAATTTGGTATGGACCATAGAACTTAGGTGCTAGTTTGTTCTTTCCTTGTTGTTTTAGTGATACTTGTTTATATGGTTGAAGTCTTACAAATAACCAATCTCCTAATTCAAACTCTCTCTCGATTCTATGTTGGTCTACTTGTTGTTTCATATGATTTTGTGCCACAGTTAAATTATCTTTGAGTGTTTGCATGATTCGTTGGTTCTCTTCCAGTTGATCTTCTATGGGTACTTTTATACTTCCTTGAATGATTTCCTTCCATCTGGGTGGTTCATAACTATATAGTGCTTGAAATGGAGTCATCTTAGCTAATGTGTGACACGTGGAATTATGCCACCATTCTGCTAGGTGTAACCATTTGTTCTGTTTGTCTGTGATGAAATTATGGAAATACGTTTATAGAAATTTGTTGACCACTTCTATTTTCCCATATGTTCATGGGTGATAAGCTGAGCTCATATTAAGAGTGATCCCTATTTGCTTGCAGAATTATTTCCAAAAATTGCTTGTGAATTTGGCATCTCTATCGCTCACTATAGTTTTTGGAAAACCATGTAACTTGTAAATATTTTTGCAAAACACTTCAGCGATTTGCTTAGCAGAGTCAATTTTCTTTATGCCCATAAAAGTGCATATTTTGTTAACCGATCTACTACCACAAGGATTTTATCCTTACCATTTGATAAAGGTAACCCTTCAATAAAATCCATATAAATTTCCTCCCACTTTTTCTTTGGAATGGGAAGTGGGTGGAGTAAACCTAGAGTCGTGACGTTTTCACTTTTATTCCTTTGACACGTGTCACACTCGGCCCCATAGTTTTGAATGTCTTTATGCATTCATTTCCAATAGAACGACTGAATGACATTGTAATATGTCTTGAAAAAACCTACATGTCATGCGGCGTTTGAATCATGAGATTCTATCATCACCTTAGTTTTAAACCTTGAGGTTGGGTTTAAATAGATCCTTCATTTGTACCACAAGATGTCATTTCACCACTCGAATTTTGGACCTCTATTCGGATCTTCGATTAAGGCGCAAGTGTTTGGGTATTTATTGTATTCTCTTCATATTTCATCTGGCCACTCTGGAATAACGATTGAAATTGCATATGTCCGGACTTCATCCTTCCTAGATAGAGAATCGACAACTAGATTTTCTTTCCCTCTTTTATGTAGTATCTCCAAATAAAAGGTAGCAATTTTTTCTATCCACTTCTGTTGTTCTGTTGACAATGTTTTTTGTTGAAGGAGATATTGAAGACTGTTATGGTATGTTCTTATCATTATTTTTGTCTCTAGAAGGTATAGTTGCCATTTTTTCTAAAGAATGTATAATGGCTAACATCTCTTTATCATAAGTGGACTTTAAACTTTCTCTCTTGTTGATCTTTCTACTTTCGAATGATATTGGGTGACCGTCTTGCATCAAAACTGCCCCTATTCCGAAACTTGATGCGTCACATTCGACTACAAAAGTTTTTGTGAAGTCTCATGTGGCTAATACAGGTGTTGACGACATCATGCATTTCATTGTTTCAAAACACTGTTCTGCTTCACTATTCCATTGGAAGGAATTTTTCTTCAATAAATTTGTGAGAGGGGTGGTTTTATGGGCATAATTCGTTACAAATATTCGATAGTATCTTGTTAGGCCTAGAAATCCCCTTAACTTTGATATGTTTTCAAGTTTGGGCCATTCCATTATTGCCTTGATTTTACTTGGATCGACTTTGACTCCTTCCTTCGATATCTTATGACCCAGGTAGTCCACTTCTCCTTTTCCAAAGGTGCACCTACACCTCTTTCCATAGGATTGGTTTTCCTCCAAAATGGAAAGTAATTGACTTAAAAGTGTTCCATATTATCCTTCCATGTTCTACTATATATGAGGATGTCATCAAAAAATACTAGTACTGATTTTCTTAAAAATGGTTGGAACAATTAGTTCATTGTCGCTTGAAACGTAGCGGGAACGTAAGTCAAGCTGAAAGGCATTACTTTGAACTCATAGTGGCCTTCATGAGTACAAAAAGAGGTTTTTTCTATGTCTTCCACTCTAACTTTGATTTGAGAATAGCCAGATTGGAGTTCCAATTTTGAGAAGTACTTGGCCCCATGAAGTTCATCCAGCATCTCATCGATGAATGAGATTGGAAATTTATTTTTGATAGTTATTTTGTTCAGTCCTCTGTAATATATGCATAATCTGAACGAACCATCCTTCTTTCATACTAACACTACTAGAGCTGCACAAAGGCTTCTACTTTTTGACATGATGCCACATTTCAGAATATCCTGAGTTAACTTCTCGATTTATGTTTTATGGTGATGCATGTATCTGTATGGTTTGCTACTGGCATGTTTTGTCCTTGGTTCTATTTCGATTATGTGTTCGATCTTTCTGTTTGGTGGAATTTCCATGGGTAGATCTTGAAACACCTTGTGATGTTTTTGAATCAACTCTTGTATCTCTGGTCATTTGTCCATATCTCCTTCACATGTTAGAAGCTCTATTTCTTGACATTGAAGTATGTACATTGGTGTGCCTTTCTGAAGTATCTTTTCCTTCTGACGTGATGTAACTAACTGTGTCGGAGGTGGTTGGAACCCATATAATTTGGGTGTCTCCCCAAATGAATGGAATTCAATAAAATGTTCTTGGTTATTTGCAGAGTGTGTACCCAAGTTTTGTAACCATTGTATTCCTAATACTATGTCGACTCCTCGCAGCGGTATTACAAAGAAATCTGATTCTAAGTTATACTCTTGCATTTGTTACTTGAACTTGTGACATTTTCCCACATTGTTAATCTTCTTGCCATCTACTACCATAACCTTCATGTTAGGTACTGGAAAAATAAATAGGTTAAATACTTTAGTAAGGTTGGAATCAATGAATTTATGGGTGTTGCAAGTGTCGATGATAACCGTGACGTTATTATTTTTGATATGTCCTTTAATATTCAATGTTTTTCGTTGGGAGATTCTGGTAATATAGGTCAATGATATTTTGGGGTGTCATCCTCAATTTCTGTTTGGTATTCTGGTTGACTATTCACATCATTCTCAATTGGTTCCTCGACTTCAAACTCTGTTTCTTCTGCTTCACAGGGATACAACTTCTTTTGTAAGCATATGTGCTTAGGATCCCATTTGTCTCCACATAACTTAAATTTCCCTTCATTTATTCTCTAGGCCTCTAAACTGGTCTTCTTTCCATCCCTAAGTTGTGGCAGTGAATATCTTGGATTTTCTGTGTATGTTGATTGGAGAGGATTCTTTTTGGAGTCGTCTTTGTGAATATTTGTATGAATAGATTTCTTGAATTTTCTTTCAATAATCCTATCTTTAGGCCGTGCTTCCTCAATGGTAGAGATGTTATGTAACTCTAGTTCATCATGGATGTGATATTTTAGATCGTGTATGTAGGTCTGTAGTCATTGGTCATCGGTTAACTATGGAAATTGAGTTGACAGTGATTTCCACCCACATGTGTACTCATCGACACTATTTTTGTGTTGTAACCTTGTGATTTTGGAAAATAAGTCTTTTTATTCAACGAACTCGAATCTTTTGATGAGGTAGTTCCTGAAGCTAACCCTGTTGTGAGAACAGATTCTTGCAGTATTCTTCCACCATATGTACCATTTGTAAGCATTTCCTTCTAGATTCATGGAGGGATATTTAATTTTCTTTCCTTCATAATGGATGTTGTGGATGTCTAGGTATTCCTCGGCTTTGTTAATCCATGCTATGCACTGTCGTTCGTCCCCATCATATTTTGGTAACTTGATTTTCACTTGTATTTGGCGTCCTTGTGTGTATGAGGTTGAGGATGACAGGTTGAATAGAGGATTCGTTTACTCCAGTGTTCTGGGAGATTTTGGTTTCAGATCATTTGATATTTGCAATCTGTCCAAGATGGCGGTTAAAACTCCCTAATTTTCTTTTGGTCTTCCTATATAGTGAGGATGGCATTCTCTATTCGTGACGTGAATTGTGTCCATCTTGATGTCAAATGGTCACCGGTTTGTCTGACCTTTGTGTGGAGTTTGTTGTAGTTCTTGTTAATCTTCTCATTGATTTGATCGAGCCAGGCATTTAATTCACCCATTGATGATCTGGTGATTGTTAGAGTCTTCTCAGTGCTGAACATGGATTTATTTGTTTTCGTTGTATGATTCCAACCCGTCACGATTTTTTTAAGTAATAATAATAATAATAATAATAATAATTATTATTATTATTATATACTTAAAAAAAAATTAATAATACTATTAATAAATAATAATATTAATGAATATTATTAATATTAACAAATATTATTATTAAAAAAAATGTTAAGCGGAGTAATGTTAAGGGAGGGAAAGCGGGACAAGTGGGTGGGAGTAGAAGAATGGTGGAGTTGTGGTCGACAGTCGCGGGGAGTGCTAGAGAGGATGGCACAAAGGTAACATGAAGAATGGAGGGGAGGAAGGGTGGGAGGATGTAGTAGTAAGAATGGAGNAGGGTGTAGCAAGCAGAATGGAGGGGTGAAAGGGTGGGAGGGTGTAGCAGGAATAATGGAGGAGCATTGGATGGTAAGGTGTGAAGGATCACATGAGGGAGTGGAGGCTAGTGGTGGAGGGTGGCGTGAGCATGGGGGAACGTGAGGAGGAGGTTGGTGCAACAGAGGTGGTGGTGGAGAGAAAGAGTGTCGAAGAGAGAAAGAGCATGCAAAGAAGGCGTGTGGGGGTTGCAGCAGCGACATAAGGCAATGTAGGGAGGTCATGATGAGAGGGGAGGGTGGTGGAGAGGCTCAAGCTTGGTGTGGAAGGTGGTGGGATGGTGCCGAGAGCCGAGAGGCTCTGATACCAATGAAAGAACATAGGTGGGTGAAAAAATAATGTAATGTAGAAGAGTGTATATAAAATAATGTAGGAGATGATTACATAAGAAGGGCCCTTGTGTAATTTATACCCTAAGTGGGGAAGGGAGGTTACTTTTCAAGTCACCTTTTTAATTTAATTACATGAATTACTAAAAATTATCCTATATTAATCTAGTTTGTTGTTATAAATTTAACATTTATAAGAGTATGATCTTTGAATTGTCAAAAGGTTTTTAGTGTAAAACAACATTCAAAATCCAATAACCTTGTTCATGAACTTTTGGTCAGAAAAATTGTTATTGAATCCCCCAAATGGGCCGCAAAAGGGACTAGACTCCAAATATCAGAAGGGCTCCCCAAATACCCTTTTGCACTTAAGTTATGAAATTTTAAACAACTTATATCACAAATTTCAATAATTTCAATGGGAGGATTTCAAGAATAAATGGATGGAAAAATGATGGAGAAAATAGTCCTTTGGTTGAGAAGGATGGGAGAAGCTTCTGACTTATTCATTTGGTTGAAGAGTCAAACGACGAAGGAAAATAAAGTGGCTATTGGGAAAAGTGAGTGATGATGTGTTCAATCAAGGAGTTCTTGAAGGAGAGAAAAAAGAAACAATACTACATCGCATTGATTCTTAAAGGGCCAAGTGTTGATCAAATGACTAAGAATATTCTGATGGGTTTTAACAAATTATTGTCGTATTTCAATTGGTTTATGAGATTCTGATTGGATTGTCATCGATGAGGATTATATATCACCATATGAACTTGATTCCAAGATCGAATATTATACCAAACAAAGAGTTGTATGGAGTGACACTGATGGAGAATGTGGAGTTGAACCAACAAGTCCATGAGTTGATGGAAAGATGATTGATTAGAGACATCCTGAGTCCTTGTGTTTTACCATTTGTATTGGCACCCAAGAACGAAGGAGAATGGAGGATGTGTACCTACTAAATGGATCTACACATTATTATAATCAAGAATAGGTTTCCATCTCCAAGGATGGATGAATTGATAGAATTTTTGAGTGGATATACATAGTTCACCAAGATCGACCTAGGGAGTGTATACCACCATATACGAATAAGGCAAGGTTATGAGTGGAAGACATCCTTAAAGAATAAGGAAGGACGGTATGAATGGTTGGTATTTGGGCTGACCAATGTGACAAGCATGTTCATGACACTGATGAATGATGTGTTGAAGCCATCCTTGAGCAAATTTGTTGTGGTTTATCTCAAAAAAAATATTGGTATTTTGTCGGACTAGAGAAGAGAACTTATCGCATATTTGACAAGTCTTATAGAGGCTGAATCAAGAAAAAATACTAGTGAACTTGTAAAGTGTTCATTCATGCTAAAGGAGCTGGTATATCAAGGATTTGTTATTTTAGAGAAGTATTGAAGATGGACCATGAAAATTTCAAGGTGATTCTAGAGCAGGGATGATTTTAGGGGTGAATTATAGCCCAATGGCGAATTTTAAGGGTTACCCAAAAAAAAGTGGGAAAATTTTTATATTAAAAGGTTATTATTTTATTTAATAAATTCGCCCATTATTTATTTTGTATATAGCTGTCCCAAGGTAAATCGCATTCATCCCGATTTAGGGAAAATCTAGAAAAGGAATATTAGCCCAAGAAATTATTTATTTTTGCCCACATTTGCCTGAATTTTTTCGTCTGCGAGGAGATATTTGCCCAAATTCGCCCGATTTTTTTCGACTGGGAGGAGAAATGAATAAAAATTTGCTATTTCACCGGGATTTATGAATATTTCTGTAAACTGGTCTTACTTCGACCTCAATTGGGGTAAATTGGACATAGTTCGTCCTGGATTTGGATTTGTGGACAATTATTTGAGTAAAATGTGGAGATTTAATCAATTGGGGAAGTTTTTTCACTGGATTTGGTCCATATTTGAGCAAAAAATAGATAAATTTAGTCAAGTGAGGAAGTTTTTTACCTATATAATGGTGCAAGAGTCAAGAATCAGGCTCAACATCAAGCTTGATTTCTATTGCAAATCGGTCTTTACAGTGGCTGAGTGGATTCGTGGAAAGCAATTTCAGAAAGTTTCTTCTATCTGCACTGTGCAATCTTTTTATAGGTTAGTTTCTTGAATCTTCTTCTATTTGTAGGATTTTTATAGGTTAGTTGCTGTGAGCACTCAACCTTGTTTCTAGACCACAGCTTGATGGGATTTTCCTCATTGGATATTATTCTTTGGCACTCTGTTGGTTTTAACTTTTATTCTAGGTGTAAGTTATAGTATTCAAGAGCCATGGAGCTCATTAGCAATTATTTGCCAGGGCACATGGTACAAATTCATAGATTTCTTCTCTTTTCCTTCTATTTTTCTTTTCAAGAATATTCACTTTTCAATCCCACGATTTATTCAAAGGACCAATGACACCTCCCATTACAACTGAAAAACCATAAGATTTTTTTCCACCTTCGGAGTCAAGGTTTTGTACCCACCAGCGATATATATCATACATTGCATCTCCTAGACGATCGAAGTCATGACTCGTCCCTTGTTTTGTTTTGAGAAGGAACAAGGAGAAGCAGAATAAAGTAAGATCGGTCTTTGACTCAGGGCAATCCGGTCTTTGAACTGCTTACATTACAATTGACCAAGTGGACCCACTTCAGTTGATTTGATTGATTCAGTTCCAAGATTCATAAATGGGATGGAGTAGCTCGCTCATAAATAGTAGTTTTTCTTATTAAGATATGAAACAATGTCACCCTAGGGGGCATATATCAGCGGTAAGGAGTCCCATAGGAAGACGTCATAAATGTATAGAGCTTCAAATCTGTTTTGGATTCATGTTTACCATGCCCAGCTAATTTGCTGCATTTGTTATATGTTCTTTTTTTTTATAAGTCTAGCTAGTATGGGATATATGGTGCTGTAAGCAAAAAGACTTTCTATTATATATGCTTATTAATTTGAAGTTCGCCCTACTTTTCCATTACATGAAAATGATGGACAAGCTAATAGAGGAACAGATCTCTGAGTTCAAGGAGGATTTCAGTTTGTTTGGCAAGGATGGAGACGATCAGTACTCACAAATCCCCTTCAATTATTTGTCTTTCTCTACATGTTTTCGATCTCTGCTTCTTCTGTAAGAATAGGAAGAGATGCAATGTATTTAGCTTATCCGGGTTGTGAAATTTTGAGTTTATTTACATAGATCTATTGGCCAAATTGCTTTATGTGATGACTTGTGTACTTAGATCGGTTGAAAGCAATGGAGTTTTTGATTACCCATTTTATTAGATTCTAGGATTATCCATTTATGTTGGGTAGTTATGGTAGAGGGATGTAAGTAATGGTCGCATGGTTGGTACTCTGTAGTCAAATCATTTCCCCGTAACATTATCAGTGTTCTATGGTGATTAGGGGACAAGGTATTAGATATGGTTCATTCAGTTGGTTCTCTTATTGCTTGATTTGAGTTTTCATAAATCACCACTCATCAAATTCTGAACATTTTTACTTGTATAGTTAACTGAAGTTTTTAACCCTCTTTCTGATTGGAGTGGGTACTGGGTAGAAGAATTTTATGAGAGATCTGTTGCAATTAGACCTCTTGGTTAATAATTTTGTCAAAGTCACCCAAAAATTGCACTTAGTCTCATTCACAGAATGAAGACTGGATTAGCACTGAAAACATATTAGTTTAACACTTTTTGCAAGAATGAGCCTAATCCTCAACCCCTCCTTCAGAACTTCAGTAGCATTCTCTAGGCTCTCAAGGAAACATTTCAAGAATCAAGCTAGCTATTGTAAACATGATATTGATATTGTAAACCAATATCAATAAGTAATATGGAAACTGAAATACCATTTAACACAACAATTTGTTATCATGTGTTATCCAAGTTTTAACCCCTGAATTATTAAAAGTTAACTCATGGATTATTTAAATGATGTAGTTTATTTGACAGAAGTCAAGCCATGTGTCAATTGGGTCTGGGTCAAGTGGTAGAGAAGTTGTCCTCCCCACCCAAGTTGAAATCCCACTTGTGACATGATCACAGTTTACGAGCTGATTGTTGAATGGGACTATTTGTGAGCTAATTGTTGATTTGGGGCTGGCAAGATTTCAACAATTTCATTCTCACTTATGAGCTGGAGGGTGGGAGCATGGCAACTTGGAAAAAAAGATAGAAGTCATGTGGCTTGAGTTAAATGACTCCATGGGTGGTATGACTTGATAATTGTTCTTTGAAGGTACGACATTTCATGCCCATGCTTCTTCACAAACATTTCCCATCAATCATTGACTCAGTGATCTTTTACATGTTTCCCCATGCTTCTTGAATGGGCACACATGTCTTATGCAAACTCTTGTTGAAAAATCATTATTCACCATTGCCATGGATAACACGTACTCCATTCGAATTGGGAACATTATCCTCCTTGTTCTTGAAGAAACCTTGTGTGGAGCCATGGCTGTTTATGCCTTGAAATGTCAAGACTGTTTCGAGAAAATTATGAATTGCAAGATCCTATGAGGGCCAGGGACTTGCTATGTGAATTCAAAGAGGAAAAGGGATGGTAAAGAATGTCCATGATAGCTTAAGAAAACACCACAAACCTGCAACCACATTAGTGCTACTTATGGACTATTTTGGTGAAGTGTTTCTCATATGGGTCATTCACAGTAGGAAACCACCAGTCTTTAACTCTTTCTGCCTACACTAGAAGGGAAGAAGATCCCTGAGGGGATGTGGAGCAGAGAAAGGGATGATTTTCCTTGTGCTGTGAAGGAGAAGAAAGTTCCATCATGGACTGATGGCTGGATGAGGGACTGGAGTGCTCAATAGTGAGGATATTGATTATGTCATGGGAGTAGTGGGTTGGGCTGAGTGAGATTATTGGTTGTCAGCAGCCAGTTTGGTGGACTTAACTTGAAAACAAATAAGTATTCCATAATCAACTTTGTGTGGAATGCTTGTGTTTACATATGTTTTGATAATGGATAATGAATGAATTCCATAAATATGCATGTTATATCTGCTGCTAATTGCTGTGCATATGGATTTGTTCATAAAGGAAGAATTTTCATATCAAGTGCCTCAATGGCCAAAGAAAGGCATCCCAGTACATGACATTTCATTTGAGACATACAATTTGAAAACACTTAATGAGTAATTCATCTAGGAGAAAAAATTTCATGATAGGCTGGCATTGATAACTGCATCAAATGTTTTGGACATATTAATTATCAACTGCCATTGAACACAGAAGGAGACGGGCTTATTCCTTCTCATTAAAATACAACAACATGAGAAGCAAGAAATACTTTGACAAAAGGCAGCCATTAAAGTCAGTATCTATGCCAAATAACCTCTGCCTTCGATCCATGTTGAATTTCATAATGATTAAGAATTTCCCTCAGCAAGATAGACAAGGCTGGTAAATTTGCTAGAGGAAAAGTGAGCTAAAAATTGGGCACAATCAAATGAGTATAACTTCTTTTGCAACATATCTCACAACAAAAAGAGATTAAATATTCAAAACAACATACATAATCCCTCCTGATGACAAATGGACAAACATTAGAGTTTCTAGGAACACCGTAGTGCCCTGAGATTCATTTTTGCTTACCCTTTCTCTGGTCTATAACCTTGGAACTCATGGAAAAGGTAACAGATGCATACTTGTATTCCAACACTTTTGATAATCATGAATCATGATGCATGTGTTGCTTTGCAAATAACAGTTGTAAACAATGCTATATATAACATGCCCTGTAATGGATTGTGTTCCATTTGTATGCGACTACGCTATTTATAAGAAATAAGCATTATTTGGCATAGGGCAAGAATTAGAAAGTCAGATAATGTATACATGTAATGTATACATTCCATGTAATGTACCTACATAATAACAAAAGGCCCAATGGACTCGATGTACATGATCGATTAATTTGTCCTACCTTCCACATAATGCACCTACATCATAGCAAAAGGCCCAATGGACTATACCATATTACAAAAGGACCCCAATTGTCAAATTGAGAGGGTGCCTGCAAAATATTGAAACTTTAAGTTCTAACCAAGTTGTCTTGCATTGTAGGACTAATGGTAAGAAGATAAAAGATAAGTAAAATGCCAATAAAATCAGTTAGTGGTAATCAAATCACTTCACACCTAAGTTTAACACAATTGAAAGTCTGAAACATAACACAAATCATAAAGAGAGAGTACAACTATCAGTGTGCAATGTGTACATACTCAATTAACTACTGGAGTTTGATGCTCAAGTCATGCACTGTGTGTATAGTGGATGGTCAGGAATCTTTAGGGAAAGTTGTATCACCAAATCCCAAGCTTCCCAATATAGAACCTTATCAAAGGTTAGTGTCGTCAAACATGCCTTCATTGCAACTTTTTTTTCCACGTTTTTTTCAAGATGGACTTAAAAGACAATCTTTAACTTGGGGACTCATGCAGCATAGAGATTCTCTCTAGGGACACCTCTGGCTAGGACACATAGAGCCAATTGGTGACATGAGTTTGGTCGAGTTCATTTTGAAAATTGATGGCATGCATTCAGTCCTAAGTATTGCTACTATTGCTAATGGAAGTTGCTTGTCAATGAAACAAATAAGAGTATCACAGAAAATGGTTTTACTTGAAACACTTTGTTCATGTGGGTTTTGGGGTCCTGAAATATCCTTTTGGTGTGTAGTGATTTTGACCTTGAGATTGGATGCTCAAGGCTCCAAATCAACTCCATACTTCTTAGTCACCCGCATCCTCAACATGCCTTGAGAGGTGTGCACTAGCTAGTTACAATGATCTGGACACATGCACAACAGTGCCTCAACTGGAGATGATTTGTGCCATAACTACTAAGTTGCATACACTTTACTAAATTGAGCTAGGCTGCATGCACCCTACTTAACTGATGCATGCAAAACTTAAATTAGAAACATAATGCATGCAAACTTGATGAAACTGAAATATGGGGACTCAGGAAGAGAAGAATGCTTCATGGTGAACTGTTGGCCTGGACACTAATTCCTAGAGTGCCTGGCCTTGCTGTGAGCACTCAACCTTTTTGCCAGACCACAGCTTGATGAGATTTTCCTCATTGGATATTATTCTTTGGCACTCTGTTGGTTTTATTCTGGGTGTAAGTTATAGTATTCAACAGCCATGGAGCTCATTAGGAATTATTTTCCAAGCTCTGTAAATGGAAAACAGGGGGGCAGCAATTATTTCTACTTGGAGTACAACTCTGTAAATGGAAAACACAGTAATGAAGCTTCTATGGGCATGTATTTTCAAATTTAAGTTTTAACTTAGAAAATCGCTTTGATGATTTCGCATGAGGAACATGTTTTTGCTCCTCTAGTGTTAAGAAACCCTAAACTGCTGAAAATCATCTAAGAAACCATGTTATGCAAGTTCTAATCAAGATATCAGAAGAGTTTTTTTATAGGAAAACATTAATGGGCCATTGGCAGCAAGTTCCTTACATCTGAGAAACTATCTAAAAATTTTATTCATTATTTCCTATGTGCCTCTTATTTGTTATTATTTCAAACATTTGGAAATAAAAACTCAATAAATTTGAAAACAATCGTATGAATTAATAAAATAAACCCACCTTGAAAGTTCTCCCAAAATATTATGTTTTTAAATTAAAAATTAAAATATACACCTAAACAACTAAAGTTTACAAAATATTCTCTTACTTATTACAGCCATATATTTTCACTGATAGTCAAATCTTACAGTTAGGGATGGAGGGAGTGAAGAATTGGTCTTAATTACAACGTCCTAAACTCAACATTTGTTTTGTCAATTATGGTTTAAGGGCACTGATAAGTGCACATTCAGAGCATTAGACTGTCCATCCAAAGGCAAGGAAGTAGATATCATTTCTCAATGGACTCATGTAGAGAGGCTTCCCCACCCAAAAACAACTTCCATCACTTCCAATCTCAACAATTGTGATATCATAAACTCGTAACAAGATCAGGGCAGATGCTTTTATCGGCCAAATACCAATGAGCTTTTATCAGCAGAAGTCAGAACCTCCTAGAGGAGAGCCCTAAATGCAAGTCTATAAGGAGACTCAAACACCGAATAATATCTTCTTTTGGAAGGGTTAGTGATTAGTGCCTTAATGGAGTCAAGAAGAAGACATACTATATGGAAAAATATGAACCTCGTAAATGCAATCAGTAAGTCAACTTCAAGGAAAATCTAGAATGATAATGTTATGCCAAGGTTATGCAAGTAGTTAGCAAAAACATTAATCGTCAAGTTTATCAAATACTTAGGCATTGCATGACCATCAACTACTATTTATCATCATTCGTGTATAACCATAGACAAATTTGAGTGTGGTATGAGTACAAATATGGCAGCCCAATAAACAGTAATAAAGAAATCAGTAGGCAGATGTATCCAGTGTAGTCATATGCATACCCATTTATCCACCATTCATTATTAATTTAAACATAATATAGATGGCAGTTACATGTAATTTAGCAATACATGATATTCAACAATTATTGGTCAGTTTACAAAGTATTTATCAATTAGTATTAGGTCTGTCCATAAAATAGAATTTAGTACGCGTTTGCAAAAAAACTCTGAAGCAATAGCAGTATTACATATATATTCATTAACTAACAGCTGCTTGTAATGTTTTTATATGCAGGGTTGGATGACTGTTAGAGTACCCTAAAGGGGGGTATTATAAAATGCAGACCAAGTATAGGATGGGCAGCAACTGAAAGGGCTACCCTTTGGGTTGATAAGGCATTGGACAAGGCCTTAAAAGGGCAGATCGAGGGTAGAAGGAAGTTAGCAGAGGTCTGTTCCAGACCTAGAGGAGGGGCCAAGGCACTAAACAAGCATCCCAAGGATGTTTAAGGAGTGGTCGTGGGCTGTAGCAACCTGTGGTAAAAGGGTTGAGGTCTGGAAAATGTGAGAGGAGGAAGGAACGAGGCCTAAAGGAGCTGGTTGAGGGTGAAAAGGGGCTACTAATGAAGGTCGAGGGCTGGTAGGAGGAGGTTTAGGTCTAAGCAAGGGTAGTAGAGGAGAGATAAAGGGAGGCTGATTGAGGATAAGGCAGGCCTAGCCTTGGAAGAGGCCAAGAAGGGAGGACATGAAGGATAAGAAGGAGAGGATAAAATGGAGAGAAGAAGGAGAGGCTAAAAAGGAGAGGTTGTTAGGGAAACCCTTTTGGAGTTTCCTAACTAACCTAGTCTAACATGCAAAATGCAACCTATCTAACCCTAGATTCTAGGTGTTGAAGAGAAGAATGGTTTTGGGACAAAGGGAGAAAGACTTTACCCTAACCTAGCCTCTTCAAAGAGTGAAGAGCAGGAGGAAGCCTATTTAGTAGTAGGAGAGTAGAGAGTAGATCCACCACTTTGGAGAAAAATGGAGTTGTGTTGAGATCTGGTCGTGAGGAGTAAAGCTCGTTGGTTGAAGCCGCCATTAAAAACTAAGCTAGTTTAATGAAGAATTTGTGTTGAAGAACACCATCCACGATCTTGAAGGAGAAACCATAAGGAAATATGTCGAAGACCAACCCGCTAACCACAACATGTTGGTTGTGGAGCGTGCTTATAATCTTCCCAATTTAGAGGTCGTGTTTTATCTGTGTTTGGATTCCAGTACTTGATGGGGTGTTGTAGGGGGTTGGTTGTGGAGATCTCTGATACTTCCTTTCCAATGGTTTCATCCTATGCCAGCACATACCCGTTTCCATAGAAACCTTGAGGAAGTTAATGTTGAAGACTCTTGCATATGCTAACACTAAATAAAGTTTGATGAGCTCAAGCATATGGATTTATAGCCAATGGCATTTGGCTTTGACCACTCCTTCAAATCACAGAAATATTCAACCTATGTAAACTTGGGATGCAAGTATTGGACTTGTGTTGGGCACCTGGCCCACTGCAAATGCATCTCCCATAAGTCCTAATCGAAAGCTTATTTCCCCTCTTGTGATATTTGCTAATCATCTAGTAACTAACTGTGGACTTCCCAAGGTTGATGCCTATCAGTAAATATTAGCCCTAGTTTAATAAAATCAATTAAAGAATATTTTTTCTAAGAAGCAACTATATCGATGGGTTTAGAGAAATACATGTTAGAAGACTCTGTGATTCACTCATGTGAGGATGCTCTGTGATTTAGCAATTTGCATAGTTTTTCATTTCATGATTTATAAGGTAGAGTAACTAGTAGTCAGACAACCTATCTTCAAGGACCATCACACATTAATTGGAAGGAAATTGATATATGAGGAAACAAATATGGTAAGGACTAGAAAGTGTGTTTTATTCTTTTCTAAACGATAGGTAGTTGTAAGCTGAGATGATAAGTTTAACAAGGATACAGGTTCTTTTAAGCCTCGGGAGCCTCCAACAGAGATTGAGGAGATAGAGAAGCTTGCTGCCCAAAGACTGATCCATGGATTCCAAAGAAACAAGATTCAAGAGGAGTTGTATATCCCTTTACTAATAGTGGGATACCTATTGCAGCACATGCTCAAATGTTAGTGTTTCTAGTTTTCACAAGAAGGGAACTTCCTTCTAAACCCATTGTTAGATTGACGTAACTCTTTGTTCCATGAACTAATATATGATGATTTATAAAATAAAAAATATTCTGATTGTTGTGTGTTTGTATACATATCATACTGTAAAATTGTTTAGAAGAAATTAATCCCTTTCAATGTAAGCAACCTGAAACAGATAAACCGATGTGTTATCTGAAATGGTCACAGTTCACGATGAGTAGATATCTTGAAAATGTCGCTTTCAGAATTTTTGGAAATGGGAAATGGCATATATTATCTTATTGATATATAGTTTTTAAATATTTACAAATAATAGAAAGAATGGAAATTTCTCTTGAATTTATGTTATTTTCTTATTTTTTCCTTTTTTCTGTATTCTGAATTTTTTTAAAGTTGTGGGTGAATCTCTAGCAACATGCCAAAATTATATTGATTTTTTTTTGGGTCAGAAGAACCCAAGAAACATTTCCCAATGTCTGCATCTTGGATGTTTCTTACCAGATTCCATACCAGAAAAGTTGCCTTAGCATGGGAATAAAGGTATTCTGATAACTGTAAGTTGTTGTACAATCTGTATTATTGTCAATAAATAGAACCAGAAAGGGGCACAGAATAAGAAACAGGAATGCTACCCTACCCCTGGCATATTATCCATATAAAATTGATTATAATGCACTAATGCAGTGTCAAGTGAGAAAGATGAAGGAGAATTCCGATAAGATAATTCAGACTTTCGCAGTTATCTGAATTGTCCATGATCTTTTGGTTTCAAATTCTTGACGCAGTGAAGAATCCAAAAGATCATGGGCATTAGAGAATTTCGATGTTGTAAGCTGTTGTAGAGTCAATATTAATGTCAACAAATAGTACCGAAAACTGGAAAACCCCCGTTATATTAAGTTATAATATTTATTAGTGATGTACTAATGCAATGTCAAGATGGAATGCGAAGGGCATGTGAATCAAATTTCATGGGTAGGTTTCCGTTCACATCGATGTCATATACTATTTAAATTCTCAAGCAGCTTGATTTCAACTAAATTTGACCACATTTGCATCTGTATGCATGTTTGTCAAGACAAAACCGTGTCAAATGTCAATGAGGTCTTGATTTAATGGTACAGCGGAGGCGGTGAGACATGTTTTTCCCCTCGGCGGAGTGTCTCTCCATGCAAGCAGGCCGTTGAGGGCAGGATCCTCCTATTGGTGATTTCTTAGCCGAAGGGATCATTCAAGAGTGTTGTGAGTCGTAATCCAGTCACAGTCCATTGTCAATTATACCAGAATGCAAAGGGACTCGCTTTCTACACAAGGATGTTCCGAAGCATCTTTGTCCCAAAATTTAAAAAACTGTGGCCAATGCTGCGTAAACATTGTGATCAATGCCTCCACTATGTAATGAAAAAATCCAAGCATATGGATTTGTAGCCAATGGCATCTGGCTTTGACCACTCCTTCAAATGACAAAAATATTCAATCTATGTAAACTTGGGATGCAAGTATTGGACTTGTGTTGGGCACCTGGCCCACAACAAATGCATCTCCCATAAGTCCTTATCGAAATCTTCTTTCCCCTCTTGCGATATTTGCCAATCATCTAGTAACTAACTGTGGACTTCCCAAGGTTGATGCCTATCAGTAAATATTAGCCCTAGTTTAATAAAATCAATTAAATAATTTTTTTTCTAAGAAGCAACTATACCGATGGGTTTAGAGAAATACATGTTAGAAGACTCTGAAAATAAATGAAGAATTAAAGTACTGACTAAAAAGATGCTTCCAATCAAACACGATGAAACATATCTTTTTATAAGTAAATACTAAAAAATCACTGGAAAAAGAGTGCAAAACGTAGAACGTTTAGCTTACTCCCAAGTAAAATACTAAGAATAAGAAAAGGATTTGGTTTGGGCTTTCAGAATATTTTTGGATCCTACACTCTTGATCACATGCAGGAAGCTGAGGAGCTTTCCCTCTTAGGCCATATTTATATGTATTAGCTATGGATGGTCTTGGTAATTTGTTGGAAGCAGCAAGAATACAGGGGAAAATCTGGGGGATTTAGGTTCATGGAGACAAGGAGGTACTTGACAGTCATTTTTTTGCTGACTAAATGCTATTCAATTCACCTAGAACCTAATTTGGTGATTGAAAACATGAGATAACTAGACAGCTTGTGTTTCATTGAGTGTGGTTCTTAGTGATCAGAAATCATAATTTTGGCTCATAGGAGCTGAGATTCCATCAAAGATTGCTCCACACTAGAGTAGAACACCCTATGTAAATAGGGGGGTAACAGGAGGAAACCCTAGGAAAAATTTCCTAGCCTGTCACCCTAGGGATGCCTATTGTTTGGTACTAGGTTTGAACTTTGCAACTAGGATCCAAGGTGCATAAGAATCAATTTCCCTTGGCTGACCTCCTAGTTAATTGCATCAACAGATCATAGGATCTTGTTTACATGTTCTTTGTATGAATTCCCCGACTGTATTTCATCATCCACCAATTCAGGTACTCCTTGCATCATGAATTGATGTTGACAATCAATAAATCCCGTGGTTATTTTTTTATGGCAAGCAACTGCCAACTGGAATCATTTTGCTGTTACAGCAAGAAACACTTACGACATAAATTAAAATGGAATTTGGTTAAGAATTTGAACATGACAAGAATTTTGAAACACACTTGTATAATTATTAGGAGATTGAGGATGTGATTAGATGGAGAACTACAGAAGGAGCTTTGTGGCCATGTCTAGCATGTGTATCACTTATGTGAGGATGCACTGTGATTCAACAATTTGCATAGTTTTTAATTTCATGATTTATAAGGCAGAGTAACTAGTAGTCAGACAACCTATCTTCAAGGACCATCACACATTAATTGGCAGGAAATTCATATATGAGGAAACAAATATGGTAAGGACTGGAAAGTGTGTTTTATTCTTTTCTAAATCATTATTCTTTTCATTAGAAGTGTGTTTTCTTCTTTTCTAAATCATTATTCCCGTGATGTTTTAAAAAATTGATAGTTATTCCCTTTTACACAAATTAATAGAAATTTGTAGATTACTTATTAAAGCGTGTACTCGTTTTTAATTTCATTTATCATCGTAGGGGGCCTCTAGTACCATAAAACTCAGAACTAGCCAGACTTAAAGTTTAGATGATTTTTATTGTTGTTTATGCTCAGAGACTAGAGTTGGGTTTTGATGGTACTTCTGCTTTCAATCTCAACCTAGAATTTGCTACAACCTTCTGGTCATTGCTTTTCAGTGGCTGCAATATGATTTTTGGCCACTATTTGTGCTCAAAACTGCCCAGATTTGAGTACTAGGGCATTTTTGATGGTAGAATTAAACTCAGAACCCAAGATGAAGAGTGTTTACCTCATGAATGATTCCCAAAATTGCTACAGGTCTCTTTTCAATGTTTTCATGCCTAGAAAGCGCCTAGAATTAGGGATTTAAGACTACTTGTTGCTGTTATTTATACCCAGATCTTAAAGTAAATATGACAGGCTCGATCTCTACATTGTATGACAGGCTCAGAAAATTAAATAAGAAACAGAGTGATTTTCTATATGAAGTCTTTGAGTTGAATAATAGTGAAAATAGAATCTATTAGCTTGTTTTAATCTGATGGAAGAGTAAGTCATCTGTATAAATATTTATCTTACATGGAATTGAATTTGAGTTTAGCAATCAAAATCCAGATAATCAATGGGAATCTATAAACATAAGAATTGTGTGCGCAGATGCTGAAGGGATTATACGCACATAATCTATGTTATGTGTAGTGATTGATATTATGCTCGACATTGTTACTTTGATTTCTATACATTGTTAGCTTTGTATAACAAAGAAAATATGAAGGATACGTGTTCTATCTAATGTGTTTTGATGAAGATAGAGCATCTTAGTTTCCTTTTCAAAAGGATAGGTTATACTAAATACATAGATTCATTTAGTGGATCTTTCAAAAGCTAGGCATTTTGGCTAAATATACAAAGGATCATTTGCAAGTTGTAC